>CAKNWT010286508.1:0-15395 GCA_932066315.1 Andricus coriarius | reverse complement strand
CTATTCCAGTTGAAAATTTAACTATTTTGTTGAAAATTCGTTTTTTTGTTTGTTAGAAAATTAGTTTTTTAAAACAGAAAATTTAATTGTTCTATTTTTGATCAAAAATTTATCCTTTTTGGACGAAAATTGAACTTTTTGGTTGTTAATTGATCCTTTTTAAAATTTTATGCTTTCAACATTAAAGCTTAACATTTTTCAACACTTTTTAATTGAAAATTTTTTAAGTAAAAGCCTTTAAACTGCATAATTTTTAACTTTTATACATTCTACAGTTTTTATGTTCAAACTAAACTACACATTAAAACACTCAAAGTGAAATAATTTTGAATTTTAAACTATTAAAATTAAAGCATAAAGGTTTTAAATTCGAATGCTCAATAATAATTTACGCGTGTGCTTTTAGCACTTTCAAATTAAAAATTTTTTAGTTAACAGCCGTTAAACTGCAAAATTTTAAATTTGTAACTTCAATTTGATCAATTCTTTCTCAATTGCTCAATTTTTATTTGCAGTCAAAAAATTATTCTTTTTCGAACTAGGATGAAAAATATTAAGAACATTGCAAACGCATAGTTTTAAATGACATATATGGTGTCTAATCGATTGCTATATATCTGAAGAAAAAAAACATCAAACGTAAGGTTTTTCGTTGTTTAATACCGATTATTCATTATTGTCTTTTACTATTTTACCATTCCTTTGAAGTTTAAACATAGAAGCTTTTTTTAATAGCGATCATGTACACATCTTACTTTTAAATTATCTTATTTGTTGAAATTAAAGCTACAATAAAATAATATACAAAAATACAAAAAAGTGCAAAATTCCTCTCAATAATACAAAAAGTTGTACTTAACAGAAAAAATTGAAATCTCTTAAAATTTAAGTGAAATACATATGAAAACTTTTTGGAATCTCTTGAAATCCTTTGGTACCTTCGAAAATATATTTAAACCTATTGAAATATTTGAAATCTGTTAAAATTGGTTGAAATAAATTGAAAGTTGTGAAATTCGTTAAAATCGTCAAAAAAATGTTGAAATTTGTAGGAATCCCTTGAAATAAAGATTAAATTCATTCCGTCAAGCATGAATAATTTGAAATCTCTTGAATATATAAATTGAATTAAACTTATTCATTAAAGTTCTCTAGAACAACTTTAAAATTCCTGGAAATGTTTGAAATCCTTAGAGATTAAGTAAAATCCTTAAAATCTTGTGAAATTCCTTCAAACCCCTTAAAATCCCTTGAAACCTTTGGAATCGCTAGAAATCCCTCAAAATTTCATTGAATTTACTTTCTGAAGTTCACGAGGAATCCCTTGAAATATTTTAAAACCTTACAAAATTCTTTGAAATCTCCTAACATCTTTGAAAAACGTAAGAATTCTCTGAAATTCCTTGAAATCTTTTGGAGTCCCTTAAAATCTAATATGTAATGAAATCTTTGAAATCCCGTAAAATTATTATGAAATCTGACAAAATCGCTTAAAATCCATTTCAATTTTTCTGAAATTTAAACTAGAGTAACTTATTAAAGCTCTCTAAAAAACCGTTCAAATACCTATGAATCTTTGAAATCCTTTAATCTTGTTAAATTCCTTGAAATCCTTTGAAATCTCTAAAATCGCTGGAAATCCTTTCAAATTGTTTTTAATTCATTTTTTTCCAAAGTTTACTAAAAATATCTTGGCATCTTTTGTAATCCTACAACATTCTGTGGAATCCCTTAAAATTTCCGAAATGTCTCGGAATCTTTTGGAATCCCTTAAAATCCCTGGAAAGGTTTGGAAATTGCTTGAAATCCAAGGAAATATTTTTAATGTCTTGAAAAATCGAGGAAATCTTTTTAAAAAATTTTAAATATTTAGAAATCCTGTGAAATTCTTTAAAAAGCCTGAAAATCAGTGAATATCTAACGAAATTTGTTTAAAAACTTTGGAATCCCTTAAAACCTCCCGATGCGTTTGGTAATCTTTGACATCCTTTAAATTCCCATAAAATGTTTCGAAATTGTTAGAAAATCGATTAAATCTTATTAAGTTGGTTAAAATATTTGGGAATCCTTAAAATCATTCATTTGTACGTTCTTGATTGTGAAAAAATGTAGGGAATTCATTATAGGAAAATCATTGTAGAACTATGCTGAATTTCCCATAATATATTTTCGTGAGGGGGAATTACAAGGTGTTGTAAAAGATTGCATGGCATTACAAAGGATTACACCAGATTGCAGGAGTAAGTAACCCCTTGCTCGACCCCTCTCTTTCCAGCTGGTCACACATGTAAATATAAATAGTTATGGGGAGTTTTTTCGAAATAAATTCTTTTGTAAAACGAGTACAATGGGCTGTCGTATTCCTGTCTTTCTTTTTCTTTCAACAATGTTCCGATATATCGTTAAAATTCTTTATCAATCTGTTCAATAAAAGAGCACGTGACGGTGAAGGAATTTAATAAAATGCATACTTTTATTGTCTTTTTACAGAATTGAGTTTGCAGAGCAATCGAAATCAACGAGGGCAACGACGTAATAATCGTCAAAATGATCTTCCAACTGATGAGCCTACTCCCTCTAGTTCCGCTATTTCCGCTAGTTCCGCTAGTTCCTCTAATCCCCCTGGACTAAATGATATACTACCAATAACTGGATTTTCTTTGGGGAGAAATTTTTTCCAGCAGCCCATTTTTAAATTACATGGTCAATGGCCTAGATATCTCAATATGGAGCCTCATACTACTGAAATAATGGTAAACGATTTCTTGGTTGGAACACTTGGGTGGGACCCTCAAATTCCTGGGACGATCAAGTTGTTTCCAATAGTTGAACACGGCACAGCCGGGCCTTGTTTTATACATAGATCTTGTGAATATAGCAGTCTTCGACATACAACACTTGCCGCATGGCTACCGATAGTGCATCCAGCAGCAAGAAAAGCTTTGCAGTTGATAGAGAATGGACGTATAGCGTAAACTTCAAGATCGAATTTCCACACAAAAATATTATTTAAAGAAGTGATTGTGCGATTTTGTGTTGATAAGATTAATCAAAGCGATAGTTGCAACTCACTACCTCTGATTGATTGGATAAAAGGGAAAAATGAATTTACGTACTAGCAGCAGCAATCTTTCGTTTGTATAAACTGAACAAATTTTACGTAGGCGTAAATGAAATGACCCTTATCATACTATATCTACTGTTAACAGCCAGGGCAACATAATTCTTTCTCAGCCATTTATTAATTCAACCATAGCTATTCTCTTATCTATCAAGAAAATCGTTTTGCTCAATATTTTTTTCACGAACAATTGGAAATTACTTCTTTGATTATGCAAAGCTTTTCTTATAGAGAAGGGGGTTCGTGTAGCGTTACCGTCTGTTATGTGGGGGGGGGAGGTGTTTTGAACTGATTATGTAACATTTTTTGTTTAATAATTTTCTGCACCATCAACTTTGCATATCAAAATTTCTAAATAAATCATTTTACTTCAGCATAACATTTATTTATAAATGTTTCTAAACATTATTAATAGAAAAGAAATTTTAGATTGTAAATGATTGTTTAACGATGAGAAGAAATCCCTTTCTTAACATTTCGCTACCACACTACATTTTATAATCTTTCTTGCATTTACAAAGAGATAAGAAAAATTAAATTATGGACAAAAATTTATTAAAAATAAATTTCTTTTAATCTTATGTTAAAAGGTTTTGGTTTTATTTAAAAATAGTAATTTTAAGTTAAGAGATTGAAAGAAATGTTCTTACGATTCACGGGAAAATTTTTAATGATTATTTTATCATGAATTCTAAGAGAAAATTGAAAAAGTAAGTTTAAGAGATATTCAGAATTTTTGAAACGATTCCAAAATAATAAAAACTTGTACAGATTTTTTAAGAATGTTGTGAGTATTGACGAAAATAAAAATAAAATTTAGGTTCCTGGGAAAAATTAAAATGATATTTTATTTGCAAAAATTAATTTTTAAGGATTATTTTTAAAGATTTCAAAACATTTTAAAAGATTTCTAAAATTGGCAAAGAAAAATCTGAAAGCCTTTAAGGCAATTTTTTTAATTTTGCCAAGTTAAAAAAAAAACAGGAAAAATTAGAAGGATTTTTAAAGACTAGAAGGTTTAGAAGATCTGAAAAGATTAAAAAAAGATTTTTTTCTGATTCGTGTTAAAATTTTCATTTTTAAATTTTAAATCAAAATGTTTCAATTTGATAAGATTGAAAAATCAAAAAGAAATCGAGCAAATTCAAGAAATATTTAGAAGAATTGAAGATATTTAAAAAGAATTTTAATCTTTGAAAGATTTTTACAAATTTGGATTTTGAAAAATTTTTAAAAAGACTTTAGAGGCTTTAAAAGAATTTCGAATGGTTCCAAGAGACTCAGGAAATTTTCTTGAAATTCATGGGAATATTTAGAGGATTATAAGGCAATTTTTTAAATTTTGAATGATTTTTCGAGGAAATATGTATTATCAGCTTAGAAGTTTTGGAGAAATTTAAAAATATTCTACGAATTTTCGGATACACATATCTTTCCAAATTTCAAACTATTTTTAACCTCTTCAAGACATCTACATTTCCTAAATATATTTCACAATCATTTGAAATTTTTCTGAAAATGAAAGAAAATTCCGCAAAATCAAAAAAATTGCCTTAAAATCTTCAAGATTTTTTTTTTATAATTTTGGAAATGCTTTGAAAAGTTCTGAAATCTCTTTGCATATTCTCCTGAAATTAATTTTTCAGAATAAAAAATAATTACACATTTTCCCAGGAATCGTAAGAAAATTGATTTATTCTCTTGAAACCTTTCAAGAGTCTATAAAAGCTTCTAAACTTGTTGTCAAAATCTTCAAAAATCTACAGTTTGGTTTAAATGTTTTGACACCTTACAAATCTTCAAATGGTTTTAGAATCTTTTTAAAACTTCTAAATACTTCTAAAACTTATTCGAGTGTTCTAAACTTTTTTAAACATGCTAAATTGCAAACTTTTGCTTTAAAATCTTTTACATTCTTTCCCAAATGTTAGGAATTCATTTGCAGTGTTTTGAAATCTTTTCAAATTTTCTCTTGAAATTTATTTTAGAAAATAAAAAATCATTTGAAATTTTCGTATGAACGTTAAGATTTTTGTTGATTCTCTTCAAGCCTTTCAAAATTCTTCAAAAGCTTCTTTTTCTTGAAATCTTCAAATATCCACATTTTGTTTTAAATTTTTGTTAAAAATATTTTCAAATTTTTAAGGCCAGTGTCTACAGTTGCCGAAAAAATTCGGTTATTCATACTGTTATGTATGTATCTATATCCACGTTTTTGATGAACTTATTTTAGGAGTACTCAATATTTGTGCTTCAAAAAACTTCTGTTCTGTATTTTTATTCAACCTAAAATAAGAAAAATTATTTCAAACATGCGATAAACAGTAAAAAATAATTTATAAAAAGAAACCAAGTGTCTCGTCTCGAAATTCGGGGTGAGTAGTCACATATTTTTCAAAAGCTTGCCTAGTGGTCATTGCAAAGGTTCTCATTTTTTTAATCGTGTGCGCGATCATGTCTGCGATTTAGCTGGCGATTTTTTCCTCATAAAAGGTTCCATAAAACCCACAAAAACCAAGTATTGGATTTTTCGAATCAGAACTTTACGTGACATTTTTTATTGAAATTTGATTTTTTCGTCCATTTTACTTACGGAGAAAAAAACAGAAGTGAAGTGATGTTGCGTGTAATTTTCAACTGGATAAAGTCAAATTTTTTTAAATCAGGAGAGCCAATTAACGATTTAAATATGTACCAAAATTCAGAAATACGCACGAAAATTATGAAAATGGTTGTAGTAAATTTCTCAGATTGTAGCCTACAAATTTCTGTTAAATTTTGGTCAAAATTCATTTAAGCTCACATGAACATGTTAATAAGCAGTGCTGTTTTCTCAAAATACAAGTATTTTGATAATTATTGAAAGAAATGAAGAAAATACAGTTCTTTTTTGTTCAAAAGTATAAAAAAATATTAAAGACAATATCAACTGCATATTATTTCAGATAAAACAAAATGTTTCGTAAATATGCCTAACATATAATTAAAAGAATTGGTTTATGTTACAGATGTAAATATTTTTATGAATAACTTGTATGATAGAAAATATATAAATATAATCTGAAAAATAATTGAAAAAATATATTGATGCATACGTTACAAATATTCAGTACTTTTCAATAAATAATGTAAATAAAATAAGAAACTCAATCAAATTTATGGTTGAAAATTTGTAAAATAATTCATATATATACAGGTGTGTGTTCTAAATAATATTTTCAGTTTTTCTTCCTCCATAAGACATTTTTGTCGATAAAATTATTCAAATGTGTACTATAAGATGACAATTTTTTTTGTTCTCTCGAATATTAATACATGAATTTTAATACCTATTAATGATTTCATACTTATAGCATTATTGAATGAATAATAAAAATATAGTGTATTTAAGTATAAAAACACTCAGAAAAGTAGTACTTTTCAATTATGTCTACTATGTGTGAAATAAGAAATCATGAATAATTACTAGTTATTATAAAAGTAATATTAATCAGATTCAATGTAATAATAATAAACATAAACTTTTATGTACATGAAGTTTATCGTATCGTAGCCAATTTCGTTTTCTTTTTTTTTCTATAAATACTGTGTACAAATACATAATATGTATTTCAACAGAAGCCCCATCATATGGAGTAAAGTGTGTTCTCCAACCGGAATTAAAAAACCTGTATATGGATCTAAAATCGTTTTGTACTCTAGATTGATTGATTTTTACACCAAATAGAAGAAACTCAAGTTTGATTCACGATATTTTCAATTAAAACTATTGGTCCAACATTTTTTTTTTCAAACTTTCATGCATATTCCTCTTTTTTTGTTGTTGAAAAAGATTATTTTTTTGATGTCCTAAAAGACCCATGATATTGAAAAATGTTTTACAAGCATGTAGTGAGAGACTTCCAGCTCTTTTGATACCAACTCCTACGACGGAAAATTCGATTGCCGCAGCTGAAGAGTTTAAAGAAAAGTGGAATTTTCCTACCTGCATTGCCACCGTAGATGAAAAGCACGTAAGCATATTCTGTCTAGGAAATAGTGGTTCACTCTTTTTTAATTACAAAGACTTTTTCTCGATATTGTTGTTAGAATTTGTTGAAGCTGACCTCAAATTTCTCATGATTGAGACCGTCTCATTTGGAAAGGAGGAGACGGTGGGATTATTAAAAATCTGCAATCGGAAAATTACTGAAACACGAAGAATGCTATCCCCCTCCGCGACAAGTGACAGACAATTTATTATTTCCTTTTGTGATTGTAGGGGATGCAGCTTTTAAATTGTCTTTCGCGGACAAGAAGGGTTTCCGAGAATTCGTTTTCTCTGTTGAGCCAGGTGTTTCGCGTGTTTTATACTTCTATAGCTGTTAATCCAAATGTAACGAACAATTCGATAATAAATTATTGTTGCCTCAACAGCATGCTAAGAGACGCGTTTTGATGTACGGGAAGATTTTACTGATTACTTCATTAGTGATCTTGGCCTTGTACCGTAGCAATTGGAACATGTTAATAGAACTGACAAAGCCTGATAAAATAATTAAGTTGTGGAAACGTTTTGTTTTACATGCAAATAGAAAATTTATTACATATTCATTCATAAATGAACATATATGTATGCATTTTCTCCCCACACCTTATCTCTTATATTAAGTTCCTTGTAGAATTTGTTTTTTCCATTAAATGTGCAGGGATGCTTTTACACAAATTCCACTAACTTTTAATCGTCCATAATTAGATTGGTTGATGACAAAATAAAATTTTCTGCATAAACTCTTGATCGAAAAACTATGCAACGATCATAGCTGTGCGTCTAGACTGCTAATACAAGTAGTCGCATCGTCCGGCTTGTAGACGCATAGATAAGGTCGCACCTATTGGACATCTGCCACCGCAGCATTGAAAAGGGCGCCATAAGATTTAGTGAAAAGCAGTACATTGAGAGACACATTCAAGTCCATCCGTGCTGCCAGTTTTGGATCAGCCGCACTTTACATCTCACGCTGTCAACGTGGTCGCGGAATACTGAATCTTGAGTGTCTTCACACCAGAATTATTTTGGGTACAGCACATATAGTCGCAAATGGACTAGACCCTCTTCTTGATATGATCAGGAAACACGAAGAAGTGAGCAACGGAGCGTTTCTGTACAAAGCAGCGGAGAAGGCTGCTGAAACACTTGACCTCGACTTAATATCAGGATTTGCAACAATGAATATGTAAACACGTATCGGACGAGTTTATATACAAGGTTTTCTACATATGCATGATCTCATGCGGCAGCAGTGTGATGCAAAAGAGTAAAGGGCTTATGGTGTCATTCTGAAAGTCGTTTCTCGGGAAAGTGTCGCTGCTAGTTGTCACACGATGTTTTCCAAAAGAGATACTAAATCTGGCTTTCTACAAGGGCGTCATTCTCTTTGTGCATCTCAATATATGTGGATGAAACTTCAAGCTTTTCAACAGCCAGATGATAAGTCTATGGGAGGTTGAATCGAAAGCTTCTCGGGTATTAATCCAGCCCATCTCTCTGAACACGGATCTAATGTATAGCGTGTTTGAACTAGTTATTAGTCTCTAATTCCTTGGGTTATACCAGTCGCCTTTCTTCGGTAGGAGTACAGTGCGTCTTAAAACCAGCCTTTGCGGAATGGGCGTCTCCGACTTTAATATGTATATTTAAAGTCGGAGACCTTATTAGGTGAATATCTGAGCTAGATGTTGGTTTAAAGAAGTAAACCTCTTGCAACAAAAGTTCGGAATTCTATCTATCAAAGCTCCTTGGAGCAGAATATATTCTCAGTGTCTTCATTTAAAGTTACTATTGATTCTCCCTGACCCACTCATCCAAGAGATCCTTACGAAGGATACAATCCTTTTCATCTAGATCTAGGGGCTCAGGTGAAACTCGTATGTTAATATTCCAAAAATATAGGAAGTATTCTTCATCGGGTTACAGAACTTTTATTGAGAACAATTTTCTTTAAGCATCTGATAACAAATCAGTATAACGTAGTCCATGATAGGTTTGTGTTCGCATAGTTTGAAAATGTTAATTTTTTCATACAAATGCAAACCTGACTCTTTGGTATGTTTATGGATCAATTACTTATCGTAAAACGGCATACGCACACTTTCCGTACTATATTTATGCAAAGATTCATCCTAATAGAATCTTTTAACTATAAATCAATGTATTGTAGAATCATTTAAAATATTTTGACAATATGGTAACATGTTCATAAAAATTTGAATTTTCAACCTTCATAGATGAATTTTCAACCAAATGGTAAAATTTCGAAATAATATTTTCCAAACTTACACAATATTTATACTTTGATGGATTCTATGCATTCGCGAAATTTGGTTAAGGTATCATTAATACTGAGGATGTTCCAGAAAACCAATTAAAGAAGCCATCAAAGATGGTTGTGAACTTTTATTGCAGAATGCTGACATCGTATTTACCACTGACACACTCAGTTAGAAGAGTATATGGGCAGGAAATTCCTAAAAGGATCTAGAAGGAAGAGGATACTTTCAGAAAGACCTTAAAACTTTCTCGTCAAGGGTATTTATTGGAGAAATATTCAGACTTTGGTTGATAAGCAGCATATAACATGTACATCAACATTACAAAGAGGAGCAATTCATGCAGGAACAGATCTGATGGAGATTAACACATCGATGGGCCACCGTTCATCGATGGAAATAGAATCAACATTTGTATCAATCAACACATAGGAGCACGTCCCCTTTAAATGAGGCACAATAAAAGAAAAAGTGAGACAGAGGAAGAATGAATTGAACCTAGAATACTACTATATTGGAAGGAACTATGAAATGAACCTTAAAAGCACAAGACAAAATAGCTAACAGGCATATTTAAATGAAGCGGCTAACGATCCATGGAGATATACATACAAAGTGTGTAGCAAGAAGATCACCGAACAAATAGAGGAGACTCTTCAACTCGCTAAAACAATACGTAAACGAGACTGAGGACTGGAATACCAATCAATGCGAATGGTCTATTATGGACTGTTTGCAGCAATTGCCAAATATACAGTGACACCGTTGTTTGTTCATGACCAACAAGGCAGTAATCCTCAATAGAGGACTCCAGTAGCAGCTCAGGCACATGCAGTTATAAGAGTTACAAGGTCTAATAGATCTAAATCGGCCACTGCAGTCTAACCCTTAGCCGGGGTTCTGCTGATACAATTAGAAGAAGAAAGAAGAATATTAGGTTACAGGATAAAAAAGGACAAAAAACGCCATTGAGGGAACTTTAGGTATATCCCTGAAGTGGATGTGGGAAGTACTAACGGATGAAACTGAGAACTACCGCATAATGCGCGATAAGAAGTATTATAGTTCACAAACTAATGTGTGCTTGACAAGAACATTGGCGACACAGTGAGAAAGGAGAAACGACACACAGATTCTGTCCGAATATTTGAAGAGGATAGCAATGCAATGGATCGAAACAAACCAGTCTACTTATGATTTGTCATGGGGATATCAATTCTAAGTTAATGAGCGGACACGGATAGATGCACGTGTAGGGGAGTGTACGAGAGTTATCACATGATCTATGAATGTGCGAATTGGAACGAGGAACGGGAGGAGTACAAATCCTTTCTATTGCAAAATGGAATGATCGTGCTTCAACACAAGAAATATTGATGGGGAAAAAGATCTCACCGGGATTCTCAAGATTTGCAGCGTGTCTCTTAAAGAAAAGGGAAGAGAAGATCCTAACCACCAGTATCTAAACTGTCAAAAGTGTTAAAATACATGAACACAAGATAAGGATTTTCTACCCCAGTCGCAAGGATCAAAACAGAGGATACATAGCACCATGATGCAGGAAAGGTGCATAGAACATTGTCAAGGGATTGACTGCCAATCGTTTGGCAAAAAGGAGAGTCGTTTGGCAAAAAGGAGACTCCGAATTGTAAAATTATGGAGTAGCCACGGTTTATAGTCTAGAAGGTATCTTCATCTTGGGCAGGCACCTTCACGTGGTTTTCCATGGGTAATTCACTTAGGGGAGTAACTAAGCCTGCAAATTTCTTTTGAGAACTCTGTTAAGTTTGTTTTTTCAGGTTCGCTGGCAAATTTTCGGCATTGAGTAATGATGAATGAGATACAATAAAACGGGATTGGTGGATAATTGAAAGAAAGTACAAGAACAGCATTGTAATCTGTTGATATGAATAACAAGAATGAAAAGTAGAAAAAAGGAAACAAATTCCGGACGACGCTGAATATAAAAAGTTTGAAAGAGCAAAACTAAAAAACATTGTAGCAGGATGAATTTTTTTAAGAAATCATTGCGACGATTTAACGGCTAGTATTTCGAAACATAAGGTACAGTGAAAATTCGAATATTTTTATTTTAGTCTATAACTTCTCCGTGATTTCCAGACAAATTCTTTACTGGTTATTACTGAAAAGATAAATCTTAATAATATTATCATAATTAAAACAGTATGGTTATATTTTTGAGATTCGAAAAGGTGTTGGGTCAAAAGAAGTATATTTAATATCTTACACTGTATCTGATAACAATATTAACACAAGCGACGAATCTCAAATTTTTATCTTTGCTGAAATTTCAATTCTACGGCTAAAATGTTTTTATTATTACTCATCAATCTCGTAAGATTTATTCGTCTCCTTGCTCCAGACTTAACGACTGTATGATATAAGTATTATATAATCGAACAAAGTACTAGAATATTCATTAGTTACATTTTTAATCAAATTTTTCATTAATACATTAATCAGTTTTTCCTCTTATCAAAAAATATGAGGATTTTTCATAATCTTGTCGTATCCTTGGCGGTCATCCTCAATTCTATTGGTGAATATAATAATATAATATACTGTCAATCAGGGTAATTATGGATAGAATAGGTTTTAATTTTTTTCTGGAGCTGAAGAGACCTTTTTGAAAACTTGCCCTAGTTCAATTTGTAGCGTGAAGTGCGCTCTATATTGGGCTATAAGTGCGATGTTTTGATATTTTACTAAGAAAATCAGAAAAAATTCAGAAAGTAGAAACTGTCGAATCGCGATGGCATGAAATCTCAAAAAATTCTACATTACAAATAACATTAACTATAGAAAAATTATGTTTGATTCATAATTATTTTCTTTTAGATTAATAGGAGCAATATTTATTAAATTGTTATGTTTGGGATTTGTAGAATCGAAAGATTTTATAAAAATTATGTTTAGTAAATTTATTTATTAATTCTAGATATACTTAGGTATTTTTAAGAAGACTAAATATTCACATTATTTTTATCTTTTATCTTTTAAAATCACGTTTATTTTTTCAATTTCGCACTCTTTCCCCTATTCCCGCCTTTTCGCATTTTTCAAAGAATTCTTTTTCCTCCTGTTTCCAAGAAACTTCCCCCTTTGCTTGGGGTTTCACTTTAGTGCGAATTGAGTTCATAGAACATGATAAAAAAATCAAATTATTTTTCTTTGAGAATTCATTCCTTTTAATTGAGAAGTCTACTACTATATATCTGGTTCAGAATTCATGACTTTTGTTCGAAAATTCTATTATTTAGTTAAAAATTTAATTATTTGGTTAAAAATTGAACTATTTTGTCAAAAAAATTGTGTTTTTTATGGGTTTTTGGTAAAAAATTGTATTTATTGTTTTAAAATGCATCCTTTTGGTTAAAATGCAACTTTTTGGTTGAAAAATAATCTGTTTGGTTGAGAATTTAATTCTTTTTTTGAAAATTCGTCTTTTCTGGTTAAAGATTCTTGAGGTTCCTTGACGATTATACTATTTAGGAGAAAACTAAACTATTGGGTTAATAATTAACTTTTTGATAGACAAAAAATGCTTTTGGTTGAAGATTCAACTATTTGATTAAAAATTAAATTACTTTTTTACAAATTTAACTATTCGGTCGAAAGTTAACCTTTTAAAAAAGAAATCATATTTTCGCTTTGAAAATTTAACTGTTTTGTAGATCATTCTTTTTCTTTGGTAGACCATCAGTCTTCTTGGTATAAAAATCATTTTTCTCATCTGAAAATTTATCCATTCCGTTTCTAGTTTATAATTTATCCTTTAGAAGTTGATAATTCAACTATTTGATAAAAAAATAATTTATTTGTCGATAATTCGTCTCATTGTGTAGAAAATGAATCATGTTTGTTGAAAACTTATTTGTTTGTTGAGGATTCAACTATTTTCTCAAAAAATCGTCTTTTTTTGTTGAATGAAAGTGGTTGAAAATACGCATTTTTTAAATAAATTATTAAACTGAAGCCTTAGCTATTACATTTTTGGTTGAAAACTTTTTTTTTAGTTAAAAATTCAACTATTTGATTTGATTCATCGATTTTATTGAAAATTCAACTTTTAGTACAAAATTAATCTTTTTGGTTGGAAATTTATCTTTGTATACTAAAAATTTACATTATAACAGTTTTGTTAAAAATGCGTCATTCGAGATTGAAAACTCATCTTTTATGGTAAAAAGTAATATTCCTTGGTTAAAAATGAACTTTTTTTTGTTGAAAATTCATCTGCATTAGAAAAAGTCTTTTTGACTTGAAAATTTAACTATTTGGTTAAAAGTATTAGGTTGTCCATGCAACTATTTGGTTACAAAATTAATTTTTAGTTCTTGAAAATTCATTTCTTTTGGTGAAAACCTAATATTCAATCTTTGAAAATTCAACTGTTTTGGTGAAAATTCAGGGCATAGTCTAAGTGGCAGTGTCAATCATAAGGAGAGTGTTAATTGAAAAAAAACAGGTAGTGTCAAACCTCGAATTTGGGCAGAGTTAAAATTTGTTATTAAAATAGTAAATAATGAATACTTGACTTTATATCAATTGAACATGTAATTATTTCATTAATTTTAATACAATAGGAAAGATAATTTGATAATGATTCTCTTTAGGAACATATCAGTCTTCAAATAAAACTGTTTAAAAAGATTATGTTATTATATTATATTATTACATTATACCCAGTTATCAAGATCAGGCATATTGAAGCACATGTACATATACAGCAAAAACATGTTCAATCGTAAAGTTTTATCACTAATGAGACACATATAAAAACATTTGGAAAAACAAATATCTTGACTACTATACACTGACAATGACAACTACAATAACATAATTCATATCCAATTTTGAGATTAAAAAAGCTTCTTGTGTGAAGTTAACAGAGGCAAACATCTCTCAACCTCTTTAAACATGCCTAACAGTATTGCCACAAGGTGTTCATAATATACCAGTATAAGATTGTCTAATCTTATAAAAATATAATCCTTTGTTTCTTGTTGCAGAGTTGAGTCAACAGTTCGAGTGTTTACCTAATGGCGACCCTATTCCTGGTACTCCTCGTCACAGACCTTTTTCTCTTGACAGATATTTTGCAGAAAGGTCTCTTCCTCTTGCCGAGTCTTCTCTTCC
This sequence comes from Andricus coriarius, assembly GCA_932066315.1. Lineage (NCBI taxonomy): Eukaryota > Metazoa > Arthropoda > Insecta > Hymenoptera > Cynipidae > Andricus > Andricus coriarius. The sequence goes on along the minus strand of CAKNWT010286508.1, from coordinate 805 downwards.
TGCCAGGTCCAGGTCTCCTCCTGCCAGACCGTATTCACCAGAAAGGACTCTTTCTCCCGCCGAGCCTTCTCTTCATAACAGCTCCAAGTGTTCTCCTGCCAGTCGTCTTCCTTCTCTCATACTCAAATATGAACTGGACAACCTTCGATTCGTTCGGCTTATTCCCCACAGGAATCCTCAGCGGCTATTTGAAATTCAAAAGTACACTTTTCCTACCGATAAACCGATTCAAGTGAAAGGAAAAAATAATGCCCTTGGGCCCATGCCAACCGAAGAACAAATGGTAGTAACAACATCCACTGGTGATGTCTTTGCAATAGTGGAGGATAATGGACTTCTTCGTGGAATATATACAACAAGATATAAACTTGAAAAAAGGGTGAAAATAAACATGGGAAACGGCTTTGTTAAAGATATGACCCGAGAAGAAGCACAGGAATGTCCCTTGGGCATGCGTCACAGAATCGCAAAGAGTTTCAGATTAGTAAATGTGAACAAAATTCCTCCAACCCATTAATTCAATTTTTTCAGTGTAAAACTTAAATATAATATTATTTGTGATCCAAAGGCCATCCTATATCAGTTTGGTTTAAGAAAAGGGTTTTCTGCAGAGGGCGCAATATTGAGGGAACAGGAAATTAAAAAAGAGTGTCCTGATGACTATGTTATGGGAATATTTTTAGACATTATTTTCGACAGCGTACGGTTTTATTCAGAACAGATCATGATTTTTTTATGAGAGAAATAATTAAGGGATGTCCACATGGATATCTCTTTGGACAACTTGGTGTTTGATAATCTCATA
>CAKNWT010286507.1:0-10367 GCA_932066315.1 Andricus coriarius | reverse complement strand
ATATATATATATATATATATATATATATATATATATATATAGACTTTATTAATGCTTCAATGGGTAGCCTACCACACCAATCAAGAGGACCTTTAGATCGGTCGTCAACCAAAGGCTAAATTTAAACACGTTGAACATTTTAATAAATCTTCACTCAGTCATCATGAACCGAGCAATGTACGTCACAATTCTACTATTACTACCCACAATAACTACCGTAACAAGAACACGAACAATTATGCGAATTCGTGAGAAAATTATGTTTTATTCATATATCTTGCCATATATATCGGACCAATTCATTTGAAATCCGGAATAATTCCAGTATGCTGGAGTAATTAATGCACTTCTAATACGATGTAATTCGCTTGTAATCCAGAATAATCCACTTGTTATCTAGTTAATTTGGAGAGTTTCAGTGCATTCGGAGTAATCCACTTGTAATACGGAGATTCCACAGTATTCCGGAATAATCAATCATTTTCTAATTTGAAAAAAATCCACTTCTAATCCAGATCTAATCCAAATCTAATTTGGAGTAATCCATTTGTAATCCTTCTAATACGAACAAATCCACTTGTAATCTAGCGCAAGCCAGTTCTAATGTGGAGTAATCCACTTTTAATACAGTTTACTTCTCTTATAATCCATAGAATCTAGAGAAATTAAGGTAATACAAGTAATCCACTTGAAATCTGAAGTAATCCTAGTATTCCGGATCCTAATCTGGAGTAATCCACTTGTAATCCAGGGTAGTACACTAGTAATCCAAATAATTTGAACTAATTAAGATAATCAAAGTGATGCACTTGTCATGCAGAGTAATCTCAGTGTTCTGGAGTAATCAATCGATCAATTATTTATCAATCAATAATTTAGATTAATTTAGGTAATCCACGGTAATCCATTTGTAATGCGGTGTAATCCACTTGTAGCGCAGAGTAATCCCAGTATTGAAAAGTAATCAACCCACTTCTAAGCAGAAGTAATCTACTTGTAATCAAACGAAATCCAGTTCTCATCTCGAGCAATCTAGAGTAATCTACTTGTAATTCAGGTAATTGGAAGTAACTTAGGTAATCAAAGTCATTAACTTGTAATCCAGGGTAATCCAGGTGATTCGGAGTAATTTACATACGTAATATAATTGATTTTCAATTTTTTTCTTGAAAATGTGTTATTTATTTTCGTTGAAAATTAATGTTCCTAACTGAAAATTCAACTATTCGATTTTTGTTTAAAAATGTATCTGTTTTAGTTGATAATTCAACTGTTTTGTCAAAAATTAGTCTGTTTTGGTTAAAAATGTAACTACATTATTAAAAATTCGTTTTTTAAAATAAGTTTTTTATCTGAAAATGTAACTATTCCATTCTCAGTTGAAAAAGTATCTTTTTCAGTTAAAAATTCAACTGCGTCGTTGAAAGTTGAAATACTTGGTTGAAAATTATTTTTTAAGGTTGAAGATTCTTGATTTTAGTTTAAAATAGTTTGGTTCAAAATTAATCTATTGGGTTGAAACTTTGTTTCATTTTTGGTGAAAAATTAATTTCTTATACTGAAAATTCAACTATTTCATTTTTTGTGCAAATTTGTTTTTCTTAGTTGAAAATTCATGTATATAGTTGAAAATTTTTTTTTGCAGATAATTAATATTCTTGCTTAAAAATTCATCTTTTTGGTTGAAAACTGAAATATTTTGTAAAAAATTCGTTTTTTCTGGTTGAAGGTTAATCTTCTTGTTTAAAAAATCATCTTTTTGTTTGAAAGTTGAAATATATTGGTGAAAAATTTAACTATTTTGTTGGAAATTCATTTATTTTAGTTAACTTATTTTTTCATTGAAAAATTAACTATTCCATTTTTGATTTTATTTTGATGATTTTTTATTGATCTCTTTTTAGTTGAAAATCTAACTATTTGGTTGGAAATTCATTTTCTTTTTTAAATTTGTTTTTTTTTTTGTTAAAAAATTAATCTTCGTATTTGAAAATTCATCTGTTTGGGTATAAATTGAACTATTTTGCTAAAGAATTGAACTATTAATTAGTTAAACTTTTTTTTTATTTGAAAATTATTCTTTTACATTCTCATCCTAAATAGAAGGTATTACTTTTATGTAAAATTTGACTTTGTCGGTCTTCATCAAATCTCCACGTTTTGAGACACCCTGATTCAGAAAAAATGATTTTTACAAAGGCTATAGCATTTGCAAAATTAAAAAAAAAAACGGAAATGAAAATTTTAAGCCAAACAACGCACGATAAGAAAAAAAGTCAAGAAAAGAAAAACGTTGCTTTTTAAAGCGTTACATGCTTATCATAACAACTTTTTGAATTTTCTTGAAAAGTCGAAAATTAATTCAAATTATGATCGCAAAAAAAATAATGAAAAATAAAAAATTCCATTTTGCGGTCAAAATAATATACGAAAAAAGATGAGTGAACAAAAATTATGGACCCTAAAAGGATATACAAATTTTTTATGAATCAATCCTTGATAGGATGCATAGTTTTTGTTTTAAGCGTGAAGCAGAAGGAGATTTCAGAAAAGGGAATTCACTATCACCAAATTACAGTTGTCGATGCTTTGACCTTCAATTTTAAAAGGTGTGAGCAAAAATGTGGGGGAAGTTCAATGACCTAGAGCCTAGCGCGAGGTAAATAAAGTATCGGGCGCGAAGCGCGAGAACCAACAAGTGCGCTCAAAATTTGTTAAAAATCCCTTTCTTTGGTTTAAGATGCATCATTTTAGTTTTAGTACATTTTTTTTTTTCTTCTATTGGAAATATGAATATTTCACATTTTTGGTTAAAAATTGATTTTTTTGGTCAAAAATTCAACTATTTGGTAGAAAGTTAATCATTTTTAGTTGAAAATTAAACTATTTCGCTGAAAATTATTTATTTTGTTGCAAATTTGTCTTTTTTGGTAGAAAATTAATCTTTTTGGTTGAAATTTTAACTATTTGGTTCAAAGTTGATCTATTTTATTGAAAATTCAACAATTTCATTCAAAAATATTTCTTTTTGGTTGAAAATTCACGTGGATTTAGTTTAGATATGGTAATCCACTATAATTTGATGTAATTCAGAGTAATCGCGTGCAATATGAAGTTATCTTAGGTAATCCGGAGTAATTCTGTATATAGATTTAATCCGGGATAATTCGATATAATTCGAAGTAATCCACCTCCGCTGGACTGCATTTTAGAAGTTGTTTCACCCTCGATATCTGCTTTCCTTACTGATTTCAAATGTAAATTGAAACTCATTTTCAGCTTAGAAAATATAATACAAATTAAATTCAAAGCGATGAAATAAAACAATAAAGTGTAGCATCGAATTTCGTGACTATAGTCAAACCATATAATAAGCACCGCACTTAACATTTATTTCCTCTGCATTCATTTGTGTAATAATTACCGTTTTTAATCTTTTGATTCGTATATCAATATAATTGAGTAGAACTTGATTAAAAATGGCATTGAGAGCAGATTTAAAAAATGATTAATTCTGTTATTATGCTCAAGTTTGAAAAACTCGTTTTTAAAATAATTGCACAATTAGGAGAATGATGATATGCGGTTCTCTGACTAAACCACTAAAGTATATTAATGTCTTTCAATAAGAGCATATGAGGGTCAGAGAAGATTAAGGTCTAAAGAAAGGAAGAAAAAAATAGATAAGCGAATAATTGGAGTATGAACGTTGAAGAAAGAAATATCATAATAGTTTTTTTCATTAAAAGAAATATATCTTTATTTACGATTCTATTTTTCGATTCTATATCTCACTCACTGGTTGAGACAATAAAACGATTTGGTTGCTAAACAGTCAACAACAATTTCTTCTTATCCCAACCTAATTTTTTTTATTCTTAGTGGGGTGACCCAAAAAAACAGATCTTATTTTCTTTTATCACTCATCCCCTAATCTTGTTCTACTTTGTGAAAAAACTTCTATAATTTTATTTTATTTCGAACATTTAATTAATGTTCAAGCCTCGGACTCACGGTACTATTATTAACACTTTTTGACACTTTTGTTTGATGAAGCAACTATTTTGCTAGCATTTTTTTCACTTTGCCCTGAATCCTATTGTCAAATTTCGTTAATTTGGCTAAAATAATATATCCACCATCTAAAAAACCAAAATTTCAAAAGATTTAAAGATTTAATAATTTATTAGGCTTTTACAATATCGAATATTTGTATGATTTCCATGTATTTCAGAGAATTACAAAGATTTCAAGGGATTTAAAGAGATTCCAAGAAGTGTTATCCAATCTCAGAGGATTTCAAAGTTTTCAACATTTTTGAAGAAATTTCAAGAGATTTTGTAAATATCAAGATAGTTTACTCAAAGAATTTGAAAGAATATAGTGAATTTTGAAAGATTTAAAAAAATGTCATGAGATTTCGAAGAATTTCGTAGAAAGTTGGAAATTTTCAAGAAATTTACAAATTTCTACGAAATTTTCAAGAGATTTACAAATGTCTAAGAAATTTGAAAGGATTTCGTAAGATTTTAGAAGATTTTAAAGATTTTAAACGATTTCAAAGGATCCGAAAGATTTTAGGATATTTTACATGATTCCAATAAATTTCAACAGATTTTAAATACTTTTAAAAAATTTCAAAGGATTTCTATGAATTTCATGGGATTTTATCGGGCCTCAGAGTATTTCATAAATTTAAACACTTTTTAAAGAATTTAAAAATATATTAAGGATATTACAGATTTAAAGATGCTGTACGGGATTTCAAAAAATGTCTAGAGATTTTACTCATAGGATATTAAATAATATAGTGTTTTCTAAAATATTCCAAAGAATTTCATGAGATTTCCAAAAATTTCGTAGAATTTTAGATTTTAAGTGTTTTAAAAAGTTTTAAGGAATTAAAAATGATTTCGTCAGATTTAAGAAGATTTAAAAGATTTAAATTAATTTTTACGGTATTTACAAAATTTCAAGGTATTTCAAGGAATTTTACAATAATTGAGAGATTCATATAAGTTTTATAGGATTATAAGGAATTTCTTTAGATTGTAAGGGATTAAAAAAAATTGAAAAGTTGTCCAAAGATTTTACAGTATTTGGAAATTTTAAAAGCTTTTTTATTTTTATTAGAGATTTTTTTAAGATTTGTAGGGATTTCAAAGGATTTGAATACTTGTTGTGTAACAAGATCTCAATAAATTTCAACACATTAAAAACAATTTTAAGGAACAGGGAGAGAGAGAGAGAGAGCGAGAGAACGAAAAGAGATAACTTTAGGGTGTAAATTAAATGCAATGAAATTTTACGGGATTTCTACGGATTTCATGGAATTTTATCGGGTCTCAGAGGATCTCAAAGATTTAAACATTTTTAAGAGAATTTCAAGAGATATTAAAGATTTGAAGATGTTGTATGGGATTTAAAAAGATTTCTAGGGATTTCATAAGATTGAAGAAATTTTAAAAATCTCGAAGGAATTTCAAGAATCTAGTGCGTTTTAAAAAATTTCAAAGAATTTCGTAAAAATTTAGATAATGTCAAGAGATTTACAGAAGGTTATAGGGGTTTTCAATAGATTTCAAGCGATTTGAAAAAAAATTGAAAAATTTTCTAGGGATTTTAGAGAATTTCAGCAGGATTCAAGGTTTTGGAAAATATTTCAGTGGATTTCAACGAATTTCAAGGGATTTGAGGGTATTTTAAAACATTTCAAAGAATTTCAATCGGATTGTAGAGTATTTCAAAGTCTTCGTCATTTTTTAAGGAATTTAAAAAAGATTTTACAGATTTCAACATTTTTAAAGGTAGGTCACTCGATTTTTGTGTGATTATTAATAATTTTACAAGATTTAAGGGATTTACAGGATTTTTTAAGTTATTTAAGGTATTTAGGGTATTTCAGAAGATTTCAAGAAATTTAATGAGACTTAAAAATATTCAAGGGGTTGTAAAGAATTTTTTAGGGTTTCAGAAAATGTCAAAGGATTTTTAAAATGTATCCAGGATATCAATGATATTTAAGATGTTTCAAGGGACATTAAATACATTAGGGGACAAATAAAATGAAATCAAATTGAAAGGGGCTTCTAGGAATCTTTAAGAATTTATACGGATTTCATCTATTTCAGAGATTTCAAAGAATTTTTCAGTATTTGAGAGATTTATTGCAGGATTTCAAAAGAAATAAAATTATTTTATATGATTGTGAGGAATTTCTTTACATTTCAAGAGATTAAAAAAAAAATTGGAAAGTTTTTCAGAGATTTTAGAAAATTTCAACAGAATTCAAAGATTTGGAAATGATTTCAGTGGATTTCAAGGGATTTCTTGGTATTTAAAAAGATTTCAAAGGATTTCAATGGGATTTCATAGAATTTTGAGGATTTAACTATTTTTGAAGGAATTTCGGAAAGATATTACAGGTTTCGAAATGTTTGACGGTATTCTAATCGATTTTTGTTGTAACATCAGTGATTTCACAAGATTTAAGGGATTTTATCATTTTCAAGGGATTTCAAAGGATTTTAAAGTTGTGTAGGGTATTTTAAAAGATTTCAAGAAATTGAAGATATTTCAAAATTTTGCAAGGTTTTCAAGAAATGTTGTGAGGTTTCAAAAAAATTAAAAGAATTTCAAAAAGATAACCAGGATATTAAGGATATTTAAAAGAATTCAAGGGATTCCAGCGAAATTCTAGAGAACATTAGGGAATGAATGAAATCAAATGAAATGTCAAGATATTTCTTGGGATGTCTGAGAATTTCTGTGGATTTCTGATATTTTACACGTTTCAAACAATTTTACAATATTTAAGAGATTCATAGCATTTTAAAATAAATTGTAAGGTTTCTACGGATTTCAAGGAATTTAAAAAGATTGATGAGTTTTCCAAGAATTTTTTGAGAACCTCAACAGATTTTAGTATCACTAAAGGATTTCAATGGATTAAAAATCTTTTTGGTATCTTAAGGCTATGAAAGGCCCATGGAATACAAGGTTGAACATCTTCTAAAAATGAAATAAAATTAGGCAATTTTTTTCAACAATTGAAACAAGATTTAGGAGGTAAGTGATAAAAAAACATTGAGGCTTTTCGGATCACACTATTTGACTATTATATCGATTTATTTTCTTAATTTGTATACATATAGCTATGTAAGTCCGGACACTTGAGTCTGGGACACCCTGTATAGCTACATTAACTTTTGGTTATTTCTTGGACATATCTTTGTTAAATTTAAGTTATTTCAATGATAGTTTTACTGACTCAACAAAAATTTGGTTGATTCAGCTAAACTTTTGTTGAAATAACTAAAATTTAGTTGGAACAAAGAAAATGTATTGATCGTATAGCAACCGAATCGCTTTTTTCTCTTACCCAACAATTTAAAACAATTTCTCGATAGGGTAACGATTCCAATAGTGGGCCACCCCATTTAAAAGAAGTTTACTTATTAGTTCATAAATATTTATAATCATTATTTGTTCGAAAAATTATTTTGCTTGATATCGACTATTATTGTATGAATATGTATAATAATTATTTACTCAAATAGCTATTTTGCGTAGGATGGCCCACGAAACAATTCGCAATTATTTTAAAAATGTACACATACTTTAGAGGTACAAGAAAAACTCTCAATCAAAAGTTATTTTAATTTATAACAATAAATATATTTTTTTAAAATATTTGTTTCTCCGTATCAGATGTCTTTCAGTTGCTTCGAGTTGATAAACAAATATAATATATATGTAATTCCACTTATTCAACTAGCTTTTCCCTTTTGTGTGGGCTATACTGATTTGGATAAGCACAATATATAAATATTTACTGTAATTTTACAATATTTAAATTTAAAAATGAAATTAAAATTAAGGTAATTCACTTGAATTCGGTCCCAAATAATTTTATTTTCCAACTTTTCTACTTACAAGACTTTAAAAAAAGAGTTTGGCAGCATATAAGAATGACCAAACGCTTTTATTAGGTTATTATTAGAACTTTCAACTGACCTAATCTCGTTTGTAAAATAGATTCTTAGTGTTCTCCAGACAATTATAAGTCCCCTCTTATTTGCCTTATTAACAAGTTCGATCGATCATCTAATTGATTGATAATATTGGCCCACGTGAACGATAAATACATTTCGTTGCCATTCGACCATTTCTTCTATTTCGGGGTTTAAAAAAAATGAGTCAAATACATCCAAGCCGACACCATTTATTTAAAGTTGATGGAGGGCTGTGTGTCAGGGTTAGTGTGACAATGAGAAGGTTTGAACGAATTAAAACGCACCAAATCCAAAATTATATTATTTTGTGTTCAGACGTCGGATCAAAGCTTTATTACAATTAATTCATAACTATTGTTTTGCAACACTTTGATCCACGATCGGCTCAAAAATGACATTAAAAAAGAATTTTTTATTTTCATAAAAACAGTCACCATTTTGTTAATTTTAATCTTCTTGTCAAATTTTCCAGTATACTTCGAAAGGGTGTACAACCCCTGAACATAATAAAAAATTAAAAGCTCAATATCTTGCTTAAAAAATACAGTATTAAAAAAAAAGATGGCACCATTTTCTCAAAAGAAAAGTTTTGTACAAATTGGCGTTTCTAACAATTTCAGTAAAATTTAAGTTTCCCGCTTGGAATATGTCCTTAGAAAAATCCAAATGCAATTTAATTCTACCTGCAGTTTTCTATACCAAGAATTCACCAAATTTAAAATCGAGGAGTTAACCACTGATGGAATCAGGTGTATAGATCTGCTTCTGAATTCTACTGATTCTCATGAATTCTTTTGAATTCGCTTGAAGTCTTTTGAATTCTTTTGAATGCTATTGAATTCTTCTGTATTCTCGTTAATTCTTTTGAATTACTTTAAATTCTTTTGAGTTAGCTTTAGGATATATTGCCCCATGGACGATTCGCCTTCCCGACAAGCTAAGAAAAAGGTAATTAAAGTTATTATTTTCGAATGTAGGCCGGGAATTAAGGGAATTCGTATTTTCTGAGATGTTTTGATAATATTTGTTTAATAATTCAATTTGTCTTAATGTAATGCTAAAAAAGGGTTATTAAAGTCATAATTTTCGAATTAGATGAATTGCAGTAATCGGTATTTCCAGATATGTTTTGGCAATATTTTGCGTAATAATTCAGTGCAAATACTTATATAAATACATATATTATTTAATACATATTTTATGATTAATTATTTAATATTTTTATTAAAAAATGTAATAATGCCCGAATGGATGTTTAATGCTGTCCGTTTTCCTTTTAAACTGCCCTGTTGGTTCTCTAAAATTCTTTTTAACCAAATTCGAATTCCCTTGCATTTTTATGATTTTTTTTAAATCTCTTGAAGCTTTTGAAATTATTTAAAATTCACCTTGAATTCTTATGAGTTCTTTCCATTCTTCTGAATTCTTTTGAATTTTTGAAGTTATGAATTCTTTCAAAGTTTATTAAATTATTTTAATTTATTTCTAATTCTCCTAAATGGTTCTGAATATGTTTAAATTCTTTTGAAACTTGTTTGAAATCTCTTGAAGCTTTTTTAATTTACATTCAGTTCTCCTGAATTATTTTAAATTTTTAAAATTTTTTTAAATTTACTTAGATCAAACTTGAACCCTTTTAAATTCTTTCAACTCTTTTGAGTACATTTAGATTAACCTTAAATTCTATAGAATTCTTCTGAGTTCGTGTGAAATATCTAAAATAATTCTCTTAAATTCTCTTGAATTAATTTTTTTTTAACTTTTTTGAAATCTTTGGAAACTTTTTTAATTATTTTGAAGTCACCTTGAATTCAATTGAACTCTTTTTAATTTTCTTTATTTCTCTTCAATTCTCTTGAATTTTTGTAAATTCTTCTTGATTCTCTTGAATAATTTAGAATTCTTTAAGACACTGTTGAATTCTCTAGAGTTCGCTTGAAGTCTTTTGAATTATCTTGAACGCATTTAGAATTCTATTAAATTCTTTTGAATTCTTTTAAAATCTTTTTAATTCTCCTAATTTCCATAGTATCCTGTAGAATTATCTTGAATTCATCTTGAATTCTTAAATTTTGTGTTGTTGTTATTTCTTTAAAATCGCTTGAAACCTTCTAAATTATTTTGGACTCAGCCTTAATTCTATTGTATACTTTTCAGTTCTCTCTATCTCTCTTTAATTCTCTTTAATTCTGATGCATTCATTTGAATTCACTTAAAGCCTTGTGACTCCTCTTGAATGAATCTTGGCTTCTCTTGAATTCAACTTGGTTTTTTGTAATTCTCTCGATTTCTTTAGAATTCTTTCAATTATGTTTAATTCGCTTAAAATCTTTTAAATTACCTGCAATTCTT
>CAKNWT010286506.1:0-18102 GCA_932066315.1 Andricus coriarius | reverse complement strand
GTTTCGCATGGAGAAATGCTAAGATTCGCTTTTATATCAAAAATCTTTTTTATTCAAGAATCCTGTCTAAACTATTCTTACAAATGGATTCTAAACCCTAAGCTAAATTGCTAATAATATTTCCTGAGATAATGCAATAAGCATAAAGATGATATTAAGGATGAGAATTATACTAAAACGAATTCTTTTTATTCTACAATGCAAGTTGCACTCAGGGCAAGTCTTGCTTTCTAAGCCATTTACTTTCTTTCTATATATTTTTTCTCTCTCTCTAAAGAGACAATTACTAAAATAAGGATATTTAATGGGTGTTTTCCCTATGGTCAACCCGAACTCTAAATATTATGCAAACAGTACACACAGGTGGATTATTACGAAACTATACTATTATTACCCTATTCTTGTGTTTGATTCTACGATTTGAGCCTTTTAAGGGTCAAATCTAGAATGAGAATCTCCGGTTGAGACGCCCTTTTTATACTCTCGTCCCCATTCGTCCTCCCACGCTTACGTAACAGCGTTTGCGTGGGAGTTAGTTGGAGTCTGCGCTTTGCTATCTCTCCTGTGTGATTCAATATTTCTGAAGGATCACGCAGGAGATACAACGTTTGCCTATTTTTAGGCTACCCCTGTAACTCGCAGGTTACAATATATATATATATATATATATATATATATATATATATATATATGGATGTGTGTGTATGAATATTAGCTTGTATTCGCGTATCTTAATTCAAATAAAACGAATTACGAAAATATAAAACCATGAGCGAAAAAAAGAAAGCAAATTCGAGTCAAGATAAAGGGAATAATCCTAGAATCGGTTTATAAAATAAAGCTTAAACTCGAAAAGATTGTGACATTTTTGGCGAAATTAGAAATTTGGTGTTTATAAAAATGATAACCCAAAACTTAGAAAATTATTTAAAAGAATTAAGGAAACCTGGAAAAATAGCAGATTTTGACCGTCATTGAATATATCAAGCGCCAAACGAAACGCACGTTCAAGCGCGCAAACAAGTTCGCACGCGCAGCGAGCTATACCCGCGAGTCGCGGCAAGGTCACGCGACGTATCTTGTAAACAAAGGGAAATAAAAGTAGAAATACCACATCGGATAAATATATACAGGGTGTCCCACCAAAAATAATTCAAACCTAACTTGATCAATGAAGCTCGGGTCGTGTACAATAAAAAAAAATAATGGGTGACCCCACCAAAACACAAAGCAATCTTGACAGTTTGGACTTCAAAGGTACCGCTGCACTTCCTATCCAAAACACTAATTCGAATAAGGCCACAACCAGACCAATGAGAAATATACTAGACAAGAAAAGAACAACTCCACCAGCAACTACAGATCTAATCCAAAATCGAAACAGAACCTTTGACCCCATTGACTATACACTCTTTTGGGCTCATGAAGATCTACCAAACCTAGATGGACCGTACCCCAAAAACAAAATAAGACCAGAAATAAACAACGAAACATTCCAATTCGACTCATTCCTTGAAAATAACGCACGGTTTATTTTAGAAACCGATGAACTTTTAGAAATCGTAGAGCTTAACGAATTTATAAATCAACAAAAGGAAAGATTCTTTAAAGAAAGGGAAAAAGGGCAAAAAATTTAGAGATTAGACTAGATCCGCCGGAAAATAGTTCATTCGAACATAGAAAGAAAATAATCGAATCAAATATCGGCAAAAATAGAAATGAATCTCATAACAGATATTCCGTCCAATTTGAATTAAGAGAAAATTTACAGGAACATAAACAAACTTCATACAATAATATTAAAAACCGTAGTATATTGAGAAATAACAATGTAAAATTACAAAACTCCGATGATAGCGAACCTTTAGAGGAGATAAATAAATCAAATCAAAACAGAATACGTAGACTTTCGACAGCAAATAACAGGTCATACAGACTTTAAAAAATTCACATAAATAGCCCAGAAATAGATAACAAATACGAAAATCAATGAAATAATCAAACAATTCCAGCTACTTATTTTCCTTTCTGCATGATACTAACGCCGTTCCAAATTATGAGTAACTGGACAATGAAATTTCGAAACAATAAAGAAGATAGTTCCGCGTACTTTCTCGAAGAATTAAAAGGATTTAAAAGGGGTTACAGAATAAACGACCGCGACATCTTAGAAAATTTAGACGCATTACTAATCGAAGATGCAAAAGAGTGGTGCGAAATAAATAAAAATTCTTGGAGATGTTTATCTGATTTTTTCGAAGATTTTAAAAACGCTTACATCAACGAAAGATTTTCTGAGGAAGTTAAGCAACAAATTAAAGAACCCCGAAGAATTTTTACAGAAATTGGCCTTCGGCTAATTTGTTTGTAATGAGGGAAAATGTAGTTCCTGTCATGGTAATCAAAAGTCTCAATGAACAACTATAAAAAATAAGGTTTTCGTGGTTTAATTGGGGTTCAAATATCACTGTGTGTGGATTAGTAAAGAGCCAATTTTTAGAGTGTATGATATTTTTCTCTCTAGATACCTATGGAGATTAGCTCCAGTTAAGCCAAAAATATATGCGCAGTAATCCTTGGTAGGTCGTCGGCATGTGCAGTTGGTCATGGTGGCTCGTAGGCATGTGCAGTGGATCATGATGTGCTGTAGACTTGCGCAGTGGATTATGGTGGTCTGTAGACGTGCGTGATAGGTTATTGCTGGTTGAATTTATGCGCTATATGTCACCGTAACAATCATGGTTTGAACTATGGTGCAGGCCACAATCAAAGCCATAAATGTAGGGTTTGCAAGAAGGCTTACGATAGTGACCTTGACTTTGAACTTCGCCTTTATTCTTGATACTTGTTTGACGGTTAACTTGAATTTTTTGAATAGAAGCTCCCTTTTTAACATCAGAAATGTAACACTAGTGCGACAAATTCTGCGTTCTATACTTCTATTTTAGTGTCGCAAACTCATACTCCGGGGGTGTAAAGGTCATGTAGGGATCATAAAGGTTACTCATAAAAAAATTGTAAAATAATATATCAAAAGTTAAAAAGAATTTCTAATTACATTTATTAAAATGAAGTACTTGCGATAAATGCATTTAAAATTGCCGTCATTCAGTCACTACAGATTTAAGATGTAGCCTCCAGGGTCCACGACGAGGACGTAGAAGGTTGGATTTTGAGACCCCACACAGTCCAGTCAATCAAGGCAAGACGGGTTGCCCAGTCAATGAAGACCAGGCGCGGTTGCCGAGCTTATTAAGGAAAAACGGGTGGCCCAGACCGTGAAGAACAGGCGCTGTTGCCCAGCCAATTAAGGCAAGGCGGGTTGCCCAGTCGGTTAAGACAAGGCACTCTTGCCCAGACAATTAAGGCAAGACGGGTTGCCCATTCGGTGAAGACAATACGGGTTGCACATTCGGTGAAGACAAGACGCTGTTGCGCAGCCAATTAAGCCAAGCCATATATATGCGCGCGTGTGTGTACCAACATGAGCACACACATTCGCTTCTTATTCATTTACTATTTCGACCTCTCTATTTGCAGCATCCAATGTGGTACAGTGCACTTTCTTTTATTCTACTGGCCTTGAAACGTTTGATTGCCGAATCGCGGTAGAGGTGGGGGCCCCACCTCTACCGCGATTCGGCAGTCTATTCTTATCAACGACGCTCATTGGCTGCCCAGTTCTTATATCGATGGGTGGCCTGTATGCAAATTTTTGAACTGACAAGCGCGGGAGATTTGAAATCAATAATAATACAAATAAATACACTCAACATTCCTAGAACTGCTGGCCCACACAGTTTATGACAGTTTCTCAGCGCGTAGGGCGAGAGACTGTTGCGACTCTCGCCTCGGAAGGGTCGAGTGCAAGAGTAATCTGTCGAGTACATATATTACGTAATATTATGGAAACGGTTCAGGCGGGTGGATATCCGGCTTATTGCGAAGTTGAAAAAGTCGCGGTCTGTTAGTATTTGTTAGCGTTACTGCCGTTAGTGTTTTTGTTGCCGTAAGACAATTTGCCATCTAAAAATCAATCAAAATATAGAATAAAAAAACGACGCAAATATTTCGCGGAATAGTGAGTTTTGTGGCATGACGTCTATAGTTGGAAATGCCAAGGAAGGTTCGTACATGGTACTGCAACTGGATACGACTTTTTGGAGGAAATCTCCGAAACGTGAAGGTAAGTTATAAAGGTCTGCATAGTAATCTTTTCAAGTGTAGAATGCATTTGCGCAATTCTGATTCTTCGTCCTTTTATCGGTTGAAGACCTTTCAGTTTCAATATGCAAGCAACTGTTTAAAATTTGAGGTGAGAGTACGACTCACCTGATATTTAGGATATTTTATTTCGTGAAACTGAAAGGTCGTGAATCGACAAAAGAATGGAACATAACTGAGAAAGTCCATTCTACACTTACGAAATATTACTATTTGTACATTTATGACTTACGTTTATAATATTTTCTCAAAAACGTCGTGAGACGTATTCACATGACGTCGTGAAAAAATACTCAATTCAAGGCTTCCCGCTCTTCGGCCCTCCTTTTTTTAATTGGTCACCACTGATGCAGGCGTGGCCGTACAGCCCGTACAGGGACCGTGGTGGAAGATTACAAAACTGCGCAAAATAGAATAAGCGTGTTTAGGGGGCGTAGAATAAGCGAACTGTAGAATAACCGAACTGTAGAATAAAAGAGAGTTGACTGTATTTAGTAATGAGTTATCGGGTTATCTGATATTGTCTTGATGTTGTGCATATTCCAAATACCATGACACACTAGCAACATGTGCACATGTACCTAGAGTCTGAGCTCCGCTTTGACAGGTACAATAGTATCCAAGAATTACATCATTATCATTTTCGACATGATTATGATCGTGTTCAACATCAAATCTATATGCTATAAAAAGTTGATGCTTAGTTGCATTACGGAATCTTGAATATAGACGTACTCTCAAGAATCGCGGCTCATTGATGTTTTCATCAAGCTGAAAATATCTTAAGAAATACGCATCCTATGAAAAAATATCGAAAATAAAAACTTTTTATTTTCAAGGGGAAACAGCGACTTTAAACAAACTGACCCCACCCCACCTCCAGGAGGCAGGGGGGGGGGGCAACTTTGAAATTTCAAATGAGAACCTCAATTTTTTCACAGATTTAGATTCTCCTTCATGAAATACGTAAGTTTTATTCGAAAAACTTTTTTCAAATCGCAAAAAAAAACCACCCCCTGATGTCTCCTGGGGGGTGGGTTGGGGTAAATTTTGTTCAAAGTCGCTTTTCTCCTCGAAAATAAAAAGTTTTTATTACGGATATTTTTTTCATAGGATGCGTATGATTTTAAGATATTTCGATTTCTTAAGTTTAAAAAAACACCCTGTATACCTCTACTTTCGCCTGCACAACATTAGGTATATTTGACATAGCAATCATTTTTCTAGCGAGTTCGATGTCCGCATCTTGCATATGAATAGTAGGATGATATCTGTTTAAGAAAGCTCCAGCTATACAATAGTAACTATTGAGTTTCTTTGCATGCTGCAGCCTTAGAGTTTGTGATAGAAACTTAAAAACATATCTTAGGTGCTTATTTCGTACCTCGACAATCCAGCGATTTTTAGTTACTATTCGCGATTCATTTGCCTCTTCTGTTTGGAGTTGTCTTTGTCTAGGTTGAATAAGTGCCGGCATTCTATGATCAATGCCGAAATGTTGCAATAAAGTTATAGTATCGCGATAACCTCTTTCCGCCAAAACAATGGCACCATCCGGAGCTACTCTAAGAGTTGGTTTTAATAGGTGCCGATTTTTATAAAGAGAGTAAGACTGTCGCAATACCCTAAAGTTCGTACTTTTGTGTATATAGGCGTAAGTAGCATCAATCACAACAACTGCTTTTTGTTCTTCAGGTTAAGGATTGTAGAGCTCGTTTGCAAACTCTGTTACATGTTGATTTATAAATTGCTGCCTGGTTATGGATTCAGTTCCGATATTATCCAGAACAAATCATTGTAATAATGATAACCTGACATAATCAATAACCAAACTCACATTCTCTCTACTACTGTAATTAAAAATCAATTTCAAAAAGTCATCGCTTAATCCCTGTCTCATTTTACACAAGAAAAGTAATAAATCTGTTCTTTGTCCATATCTCAATTTTCCATATTGAAGTACCGGGTCACAGTATGTGACAAGTTCTTCAAATTGACATTTATTGATTGGCGACACACTCTTAAATTCCTCTTCAGTCAAGTCATCCCAATCTATACCTTTACCTTTGCTTAAGGACTCGTTTCTCATTTCTTGAAGGAAAGCCTGTAACTGCTCACTTCTAATAACATAAGGCCTCTTAATTGATTGCAAGCCAAGTAAAAGGCTATTTGAAACAAAACCATTCGCATCCAAATGATGCATACAAGAACGAACATTTTCCGGTATATAAATATTTCTTTTTATGAAGATTTGAACCCTGCATTGTATGGATAATCTATGTATGTCATTTTGCGCATTACAAAAGATACAAGTTTGGGATGCTGTTTGGGTAAGAATGTTCAATCGAAAACAGCGTGAATCGGCATTAATTGCAGCCATTTCATCAATCATTGAGCGATTACAGTTAACGCATAGCCTCGAATTTTCATCTAGAGCTAAAGGTAAATGGTTGAGCTCATCCCGTCTAATAATTGCAGCTTGACGTTTATTAATATTCTCATCACCATTCATAAATGCTAATTGACGCACATTGAAAGGTCTATTGCAAACAGAGCACCGCATTTTGTACAAAAGTATGTTTCAAGTTGGTAGAGTTGAGAATTTTCAGATGACGATAAAAATATTGGCAATATTTCTGAATATTAGCGAACTACCCTGAAAAAGAGTATTGGACGAACAGAAACAAAAGTCAGCAAGCGAGTGATGATATTCTGCATAACTATCCAGAAAAGGATTGTTGTTGCAAATAAACATTGTAACTTGCACGCACCCAATGAAAATATTCACTGAGGAAGCATCCATAAACCACGTAGCCTGTTTTCCTTTTCTTTATAACGTTCTGTCCTTTATCACTTAACGGCAATTTTCTTTTCGTCTTTATTCACACAAAAGAAGAACAGGCTACATGGTTCCATAAACCAAGCCCCCTGTTCTTCTTTTGTTTGAATAAAGACGAAAAGACAATTGCCGTTAAGTGATAAAGGATACAACATTATAAACAAAAGAAAAACAGGCTACGTGGTTTATGGACGCTCCCTAACTATTTTCAAGTTGACAGATGATTACTGAACAAATACAATCGAATTCCAATGATAAGAGAAGCTCGGGAATCGGAAACTCCAAAGATACGAGCATAAAAGGGGTACCCTGTATGATCCCTACATGACCTTTACACCCCAGGGATATGAGTTTGCGACAGTAAAATAGAAGTATAGAACGCAGAATTTCTCGCACTAGTGTTACATTTCCGGTGTTGAAAAGGAAGCTTCTATTAAAAAAATTCAAGTTAACTGTCAAACAAGTCTCAAGAATAAAGGCCAAGGTCAAGGTCATGGACACTATCGTATGCCTCCCTGCAAACCCTACAACTGCTGTCTCGATCTTTTTAGCATAAAACGCTTTCCTGAAAAATTATTGAGGTGCGACTTTAAAAATAAAACTCTCTTTATAATATAAATGCCTAAATTTATGGCTGTGATTGTGGCCTGCACCATAGTTCAAACCATGATTGTTACGGTGGCATATAGCGCATAAATTCAACCAGCAATAACCTATCGCGCACGTCTACAGACCACCATAATCCACTGCGCAAGTCTACAGCACATCATGATCCACTGCGCATGCCTACGAGCCACCATTACCAACTGCACATGCCGACGACCTACCAAGGATTACTGCACATATATTTTTGGCTTAACTGGAGCTAATCTCCTCAGGTATCTAGAGAGAAAAATGTCATACACTCTAAAAATTGGCCCTTTTCGAATCCACACATAGTGATATTCGAACTCCAATTACACCAGGAAAACCTATTTTTTTACAGTTGTGGTCATTCAGATTTTTGATCACCATGACATGAACTACATTTTTCTTCTATTAAAAACAAATTAGCCCAAAGCCAATTTCTGTACAAATTCTGCGGGGTTCTTTCCACCACCCATCAAGTGTTCATTTTTTGGCATTTCACGCTTAAATTTCTATTAGGGACGCTTATTATAGATTAAAAATGAATATTTAATCATTTTTAATCAATACATAAATAATTGTTTGAATAAATAAATTTTTATCATCCATAAAATGTACAGTTCTTCCCATTTTTTATTGCGAT
Organism: Andricus coriarius; assembly: GCA_932066315.1. Lineage (NCBI taxonomy): Eukaryota > Metazoa > Arthropoda > Insecta > Hymenoptera > Cynipidae > Andricus > Andricus coriarius. Next base: position 9,769 of record CAKNWT010286506.1, on the reverse strand, counting down.
TTCTGTTGGTGAGATTTATTATAATTACCAAAATACCAATCCACTAGTAGAAATACTTGTGTTATATTTTTAATGCATTATAAGGAATGATTTCTACTTGTCATATTTACTTTTTCAAAATATTTGTTTAAGACTATGTACTCATACTTGATTCCACACCACCTATAAGGTAGAGTATCTAGAGCTTTTTTTAAGTTGGTATCCCCAGTAGGACTAATCCACCAGATCCGTTTTTGCAAATCATTCCTTGATTAATTGCGTCAATTTGTAGGTGCATAAATTATGCGCAAGTTTGCGTTCCTGTTCTCGTTTTTATGCTGCTTGCTTTTCTATTATTTCAACTTCTTCCATGTCTTCGTCCTCATCATTATCCATACATACAGGCGAAAAGTTTGTGTGCACCTCACTTGATGATTTGCTGTCCAGAATCTTTACTCAGAAAAGGATGCAAATATTGTACAAGATCTTTGACTTCGTGTACCATTTTTATCATTTTGCCCTTTTATTGTCTAAAGAACGCAGAAGTAATGTCTGAACCGCAAATCGCGTGTAGGACAGTTACATACTTCTTTATGTCAGGGTACTTGTAACTTTCGCTTGAGTATAGTTTCTGTTCACCTTTTCCTCTGCTGGGTTTCTGCAGGTATACATTGCAGTTGTTGGCTGCAAGTGAAGTTAGAAGAATAAGAAGATCTATATCTTCCCCTACAACTATCATGGAATCATAATCCTTGCATAAATTGATAGCAGATTTACAATCAAGGTATCATAATCTTCTTTAGCCTGTTGAACTTAAAATCCAATTTCTGTGAACTTCCTTATAAGAACAGTGATAAATTTCTTTTTAGTTTTCTCTTTTGAAAAGAATTTGTCACTGGACATTGTTAATAACATTTTTTCTTGGAATTTTACTTCACGAGCTCCGCACTTTTAGTGCTTTTGTCTTCTGGATTTTTAGTGTAGCCATCAAAGACGATGATACTTCCTGCCGCATAGTATCTTTTCGCATCATCTTCATACTCTGTAAGCATAACTGCAAACCTTTTGTCCTGTTGCCAGGTTATGTGATACAGAAGAAATTCACCGTCTGCGATATGGATGTAACTTCCAAATTCAACATCTTCGTCAATTGGTTTAAAGTAGTCATACAGCTTCGATTTCTGCGTTTTTCGCATCCCTAGTTCATCAAACAAGGAAAGTGGATAAGGAGCTAATTCATGTCTGTAGTATTCTTGCAGGTCCCTTTCATTTTTCAGAAAGCTTATTTTCTAAAATAAAGTAAGTGGGTTTACTGATACCACGTCATTCTTCGCTTTTATAGAAGAGCTGATCGCACTCTACGGAATTACTCTATTTTTCCTCTGAAATTCGACATCCTCGAAAGTTTTGTCAACATCGGCGGCCATTGATGCAATATCAATTTCGCTTTCATTGTGGCAATTAATTGTTTTATTTCCTGTAATGCCAGTACTTAAAAAACGATTTTATTACTCGATTCGAAGGGATTGTGGGAACCGAGCCAGTCGAAGAATTTCAAGATGACACCATTGTCCCTGGAAATCCGGGATGATCTAGCAGCGACGTGTTGCTCACTTGTGCCGAAAGAAATTCCGCCAAGGTCTGAAACTGCTTCTGACATATCAAAGACAATAGGCATCGTCAAAATACATTTGGCCAGGACAGTCTCATTTATTTCTCTTCCGTGGGTAAGTCTGCCAGTGCTTTTTATTTGTCTCATCAAATACTGCTCGATAGTCATATCATATCGATTTTCGCACAAAAATTTGTCGGAGCGACGAATAGTAAAGAATCCCTTCCTTCGTTTAAGTTTAACATGTCTTGCGGGTACATTTGAGCAGACTTTGCACATAAAAAATGACCGCTGGCATGAAAATAAGGCAGCATCCTCTGTATGCAATCCAGGTTCATCGGCCAGTTGCCACATCTGTCAGCTTCTATAAATTGCTTCACCAGCGTAACTATTTCGAAGTACTGAACCCAAAGCCGAGCTGTTGATCCATTGTTCGCAATTTCCTGCACGCGATCTGTAATTTTGCTGAGGATATTTGTGAAAGAAGGTGAGGAAATTCTATCATAAACATTTTCGTCTCCAATAATGAGCAAATTATCTTCCATCTTCTGACGTTCTTCTTCAGTGAAATCAATGGATGCCAAAATAATTTTTCCCAGGCCAAAATAATCAAAGAAATGGCCTCTCATTGCCCGAGGATATGCATGCCCATCAAGCATTTTATCGACAGATAAATCTGCACCAGCCTGACTCAGAATTTCCTTCAAACCACTTTCAGACATAATGTAGCCTGTTGCTCACAAATGCGACAGTAAACTATGAAATGGTCCTAGTCGCAGTATAATTGATCATAAATCAGAGTCTTCGAAGCTGCAAGCTATTATTTCACCAGCTTTGTGATAAAGAGGCGAATCGAATGTTATGATACAATGTTTATTTCCAAGAGATTTACTTTTCCCGACTGCAGTCGTGTGAACAGTAAAAATTGAATCATAATTACGGGGGGGGGGGGGCGGCAATAAAGAAGGGAAGGAAAAGAATACGCGATTTCTCAAAAGAGAAAGATCCCGTCAGAGCTTCCATAAATCCATTCCACCCTGGAGTATTTGCAGGATGATTGGATTTCGCATTTTAATGCTTCCACGAGGAATATAACCACTTATAACTAGCTGTAGAATGTGAGGATTTGAAAGTGTTTTACATTTCGGAATCAGCGCGAATGACGAAACTGCAGAACAAGGAGTGATAACAAATCCATACCCATAGCGTGTAATGTGTTGTGTCCGTCTAATGTCCTTAAATTGTGATCTGCATTATCAAAAATATATTGCAATGAAATGGTTCCCCAAAAGTTAGGTTTTTCGAGATTCATTAGGACTGATGGTTTTTAAATTGTACGACTTTAGCATACGTCGAAGTATGTCCTAAGCTGGACAAAATATTCAACAAATCTTTGGACCCATATTTTTCGTGTAGCATGACTGCTACTCCCTGTTTATTCTCTTTATTCTCTTTCATTTTTCGGCATCTCCTCGTTTTTCCTTACGAACTAATGAATCTGAAAGTACATTCAAATATTAGGGTTTGTCCGACTCTGCAGTATCCAAAAAACTTCGAAAGGAATTATAAACAGAATTTTCATGAAGCTTTAATCTAGTTTGCTCTTTTTTCATTTTGGCCGCAGTCTCAATTACTCGTTTATGCTTCTCCTCTATGTCAGTGTGTTAATTATTATAAAAATGTTGATTTATGATTTCCCGCACCATACTGCTGAACGATATTATAGGACCTACTATCTCGCTACGAGGGTTACTTATCATCATTTTATTAGTGAAAATTTCCTAAAGCTTAGAAACTATCGTTTTTCCGAAGGATATGAATCAGTATGCTAATCGAGTATTTCACGAAGAGCAAACTGAGATTCTTCGGAATTTTCCTTCAAGGAATCTGCGATGAATTGAACGACTTTCGCACTTTCTTCCTTTTTTGCACCAACTGCAGGGTTCTTGCTTGCACCTTGCGCATACTTTTTTTCGGCAAATTTTATGGTATTTAATCGTGGTACTTTTTTTAAATTCAGAAATATGCTCAGACGCTTTAATATAAGTTTACTGCAATCCTCATCAGGCTTCTCTTAAGCAGATTCCATCATGGCTCTTTTCCCTGCATCTGTAAGAGAGTAAAGTTAAAGTATATGAATTTTGGCATGTTACATGTACACCAAAAATTCTTTTCATGTCCACATAAGGTACTTATAGTCTTTTCTCAAAACACTTGCATCTATTAGCGTTTCAATTTTTTGCTTTTCAATTAAAACTGTCGCCTTTCCCAATAAACTTTTTCCACAAATACTACACGTAATTGAACTAGATTCATCCATTTTCACAATAATTGCGCACAATTTCTTATTTTCACAAAAAAAAAAATATTCATAACTCAGATTTTAGTTTTAAACGAAAAATATTTTCAACTCTATGCTATTGCTAGCATGCAGCACGCAATACTGACGAGAAGGATGCTTTAAGCGAAGGGACCAACTGCCCGTGGTCCATACACCCCTCCCTTCCTCCATCATGCTTCCTATGAATGATTCCATTCACAGTCGAAGCACAATCTAAACTCTAGGTCTAGGTCTATACAGTCAGCCTTCAAAGTTTTACAGAATAAAGTTATCTGAAAGAAATTGCAGTAAAAATGACGAAGAACTGCACATTCTATGTTTGATCAAAATTTATTTATTTAAACAGTTATTTATTGATTAAAAATGATTGAATACTCATTTTTGATCTATTTTAAATGTCCCTAATAGAAATTTGAGTGAAAAATGCCAAAAAATGAACACTTGATGGGTGATAGAAATTTATTTATCCAAGCAGTTATTTATTTATTGATTAAAAATGATCAAATATTCATTTTGGATCTATAATAAGCATCTCTCATAGAAATTTCAGTAAAAAATGCCGAAAACAGGCACATTTGATGGGTGCTGGAAATTCATTTATTTAAACACTTATTTATTTATTAATTGAAAGTGGTTCATCATTATTAATTTAATAATTAAATAATTAATTAATGACTATCATTTGACTTAAAAACTTATATGTAAAGAAAATGGTCGTAGTTTTGTTCCGCGGTGCGATTTAGTCACCGAACTGATTAAGGGTACACTTGACCTATTGGGAGTAGGAATTTTTTTTTAACTTACGCAGAATGAAGTCTTCTTTCATTTATGTACTTAGAACTTTCTCGTGTGGCATTCACGAAACGAGGTATTTACAAAAAACTGAACTCTGGGTATTTACCTGTAAATTCAGATCGAAATGAGTCACCTTCTACAGGTGCTAACTCGCGAACTATTGTAGTTAGGACAATGTTTTTTTTTTAATTACAGGTATTTACGTCTAATTTAATTCATCTGTTGACCATTTTTAGATCTGGCGATCAGGATCCGAGCTACACATTTTGTTAAGAACACTTTTATCCCTAAAATGCATAGGAAAGCACCAGTCCACTACCATGTTATATCTTGCACCTTTTACCAAAAAAATTTCCGTGTTGCGGGACAAAATTCTGTTCAAGGAACCTGGCCCCTTATGATGCACCCACAAATGAAGTTCCGCAACACTGCTCCGACTCAGGCTGCTGATCAATCTCTTTAGCGATCACCCCAAGTGAAGAGCCTCACAAAATTGTTATGTATGGTTCCCCACTTGGGCCCATTAGTATCCAAGGTCTTTGTTTCAGGCGACATTCACTATCTTGTCTTTATTCATTCTTTCAACATGTCCGAACCATCTTAACTGATTTCTTTCCGATATGTCAACTAGTGTCTCTCCCGTACCACATTCTTTGAGTATTATATCGTTTCCGACTTTGTCCACCAGTGTTTTCCCGCATATTGTTCGCAGAGGTTTCATGCCAATCGCGTTAATTTTTCTCTTGTCCTTTTCCTGACAGGTCCATGTCTCGCTACCATATAGTACAGTCGGTACAAATATAGAATTATGTATGGCCATGCTAGCTTTTTTGGATATGTTTTTATTTCTGAGAATGAACCCTGCTCTACCGATAACCTTCTTACCCTCACTTATGCGCCTATCTAACTCTCCATCTATTTTTCCATCGCTAGTGCATTGGCTACCCAGATATACGTACTTGTCACCTTGTTCTAATCTGCAGGGGTTTTCGGGGTCGCTGACTATGAATACGAGCTTGAATTGGAAATTCAAGATAACAGACCCAAGGTGATGGACCAAATTTACAAAAATTAACTTCCGCCTTGGATTTGCCATCTTGAATAATTAATTAAAAGTCGTATTCGTATTTAGCGACCCCGAAAACCCTTGTATACCAAATTTAGTGGAAATCGCTTAATTTAAAAAAAAATTTGTCCGCTATTTTGGATCCACCATCTTGCATTTTGTAAATCTGACCTTAGATTCGTAATCAGCGAACCCAAACCCCCCGGGTACCAAAATTGGTGAAAATCTATTAATTTTTCAAAAGTCACCACTTGCCACGTGGTTTTGGCCGCAAAATTGGATTTTAAACGAAACGTAAAAATGTGTACTATATGGGCTCTGAAAGTAAAGGTCAAGACCTTCCATTTGGAACGTTGCAGACCTCAAGAGGGTTGATGATGCTGGTTTTTTAATCAATTTAGTAAAAAAAAGTACAGTTCACGTGGTTTTGGCGGCCATATTTGATCAGCCATGATGTTTCGATAAAAACGCCACACGGATTTTGAAAGTAGACTTCAAGACCTTTCGATTAACTTCTTATAGACCTTCATTAGACCGAACCAAGTTTGGCTTGTATGGGTATAGTTGCATACGAGTATGAGGCCATTCGGCAGTGAATTTCGTATTTTAAATAGGAATTTTCGCGAAGCACTATGTTCAAGTGTTTTTCCCCTTATTGCATCTTCCTATTGAGAATAGTAATTTTTGTAACTTATTTTGCAACTTTTGCTTTTAAACTGCTAATTATTGCAACCACGGCTTTATTCTTTATTTTTTGTATTCCACTTTTTACTAACTTCAATTTGCTATCGAAAATATTAGTCTTTCCAACTCTAAATGGGAATCATTAAGTTTGGAGTATATTTATATGATTGATACGGAAAACGTATTTCTTTGTATCGGTGAAGCAATTAATACTATTTTCTCGACTATATCCTAGATTACCATCGAACTCTTGTAAAAATAAAGATTATAATACCAAATTTTACAGCTAATAGTTGCTCCGTGTAGAATTGTATCAACCAAAAAAGATGAATTCACAATGAAAAATACAATGGTTAAATCTTCAAGTAAAAACGATCAATTTTAACCGCAAATGGAATAATTAAATTTTCAGTTGAAAAATTAATTTTCAACAACAAAATTCCAAAAAAACTAGTTAAGTCCTGAACCAATAAAATGAATTTTTGACAAATTAGTTCAACTTTCAACCAAGTGCTTCAACTTTTAATGAAAATACATGAATTTTTAATGCATAAATTTGATAGGTGAATTTTCAACTAAAAACGATCTATTTTCGGCCAAAAATGGATTTGTTATATTTTCAGGTGAGAACATTAATTTTCAAGGGGAAAAAACTAATTTTCCAAAACATATTTAAAGCTTTAACCAAATAGTAGAATTCTTAATACAAAAAGATGAAATCTGAACCAAAAATATTATAGTAGACTTTTCAATGAAAAACAATGAAGTCTGAACTTAGACGCTTTATGTACTTGTAAAATAAAATCACTAATTTGTGAAACATTCCAAAAAATTGTTATTCACATTTATATTTTGAATGTATTATGCCATATTCTGCGTTCATCCCTCCTCCGTACGTCACAAATCGTCAAAAAGTATTCTCAAGCAGCCCCCCCCTGGGGCAGAGGGAGCATTTTTTTTAAGGGGCCCTAAAATTATGTTCGATAAAGTCTGATCAATTTTTGTTTCATTCATAAGCTACTTGTTATATAAAAAATATTGATGGAGCACTGAATGACATTGAAATTTCATTGATTTCCATATCATTAATTAGCCGCGAGGGGTAACATTATTTGTTATGTGTCGGTTGTCGATATTTACCGTAGAACTGTTTGATAGGCGTGATATTATTGTGGCAGTAGAACAGTGTTTAATACTTACCAAATTCCCATTATCAATAATTTTACTACTTTAGTACACACATTAAACAAAAAGTGATTATTTTTCATTAAATTAAAACTAAATTTCACTCCTCCCCTTATTTGTCATAGATCATCACACGATGCTTGAACCCCCCAGGGTGACGTCACAAATACGAACATCCCCCCGTCCCTTTGAGTCTAAATTTTGTCTTCGATTTCATTTGATAAAAGCCTTTTCAACAAAATAGTTAAATTTCCAATCAAAGAAGATTAATTTTCTACTGAAAAGATGACTTTTCAACCAAGAAAGATGAGTTTTCAACCAAATAGTTGAATTTTTAACAAAAGAAAAATTAATTCAAGTCCATACAGTTGCATTTACAACCAACAAGTTAAATTCTTAAGCAAAAGAAACAACATCTTAAATAAGTAGTAAAATTTTCAATCAGAAAACATATATTTTCAACCAAATGTTCGAATTTGTAAACAAAAAAGAATATTAACTTCAACCACAAACAGTTGCACTTTTAACCAAATAGTCTAATCTTCAAACCAAAAAGACGCATTTTTTTAGAGAACATTTGAATTTTATTTTGGAAGAAGAACTTTTCTACCAAAAAAGGTTATTTAATTTTCAATCAAAAAGACGAATTTTCAACAAAAGCAGTTGGATTATCGTATAAAAAGATGATCGGACATAGTTAAATTTTCAACCCACAAAGAAGAATTTTTAACCAAATGGTCAAATTTTTAAACAAAAAAGATTAAATTTCAACGAAAAACAGTTGCATTTGCAACCTAATAGTTAAAAATTTTAAACCAAAAAGACGATTATTCAGCAAAATAATTAAATTTTCAACAGAAAAGTTGAATTTTTTACAAAATTAAAAATAGGTATTTAACAAAATAAATTCATTTTTAACAAAGATGTTCAACTTTCTACCAAGTATTTGAATTTTTAATAAAAAAGGATTAATTCTCAACGAAAAATGTAATACTTGATATTTCAAGCAAGAAAAGATTTTAATTTTAAATCAAAAACATGCGAATTCAATCAGACAATACGAATTTTAAACAAAGCAGTTAAAACCTCAACCAAAACAGGATACTTTTCATCCAAGCAGTTGCTTTTGTAACCGAAAAAAATCGAATTTCTACAAAAACAGCTGAATTGTTTAATCAAAAAGGACAATTCTATAGAAAACAGTTGAATGTTCAACCCCAAAACACGTATGTTCAACAAAAAGAGTTAAGTTTTTTAAACCAAATAAACGAATTTTCAATAAAAAAATAAATTTTAAACTAAAAAGTGATTCATTTTTAACCGAGCAGTTGTATTTTTAACCGCAATTTTTAAGTCAAACAGTTGAATTTATTATAAAACAGTTGAATTTTCAATCAGAAAATATGAATTTAAAAAAAAACGTTAATTTTTGAACAAGTAGTTGAATTCCAAACTAAAAACAAATTAACTTTCAACCAGATTGTTGTATTTTCAACCCAACAGTTGTATTTTTAGCCGAAAAAGATCGAGCTTCTACTAAAAGAGTAGGATTTTCAAACAAAAAGGCGAATTCTCTAGAAAGCAATTAAGATTTTTTCCCTCGAAATTATGAATTGTCTACCAAAAAGTTGATTTCTAACCAAACATTTGCATTTTTAATTTAAAAACAAGTTTTTTTTACTAAAAAAATGAACTTTTAAGCCACAAAAGCGACTTCTCTACAAAAGAGTTGAATTTGAAACCCAAAAACACGAATTTTCAACCCAAAAAATACGAATGTTCAACTCAAAAACAAGAAAGCTCAAGAAGATGGGTTAATTTTCAATCCAAAAGAACGATTTATCTATGAAACAGTTGAGTTTTTACCCAGAAAATATGAACTTTCAACAACAAGAAAAAATCAATTTTCAATTCAGTTTGTTAAATTTCCAACTAAATATACATTAATTTTGTACCAAATAGTTGCATTTTTAACCGAAATAGATCAAATTTCAACCAAAAGATGAATTTTCAAATAAAACGACGAATTCTCTACAAAACAGTTGAGTTCTCCACTCGGAAATATGAATATTATACGAAAATAATAGAATTTTCAATCCATAACACG
>CAKNWT010286502.1:0-14147 GCA_932066315.1 Andricus coriarius | reverse complement strand
AAAGTTTATAACGTGCTTTTTAATACACCATAGATATTTTAAGCCTTGAATTATTAAAAATGATTTTGTACAAATTAAAGTGTGTGAGAGTGATGGAAAACTAGTCCTAAACTTTTTTAAGCTACCCCTTTGAATGATATTTTGCTACTTTCATAGTTCTTTACATAATTTCTCATAGGATATGTCCTAGTATGACTTCAGAAATATTACATAAATATTTTTATAGTTTCTTAACCATTTAAAAATGTAGAGGTTTTTTTTTAATTTTTAGGGTAATATTCTAAATAAAATTACTATTGTCAATCGTCAAAAGCCTATCGTCAATCTTCAGTCGTCAATCGTCAATTGTATATTGTCAACCGTCATCGTCAATAGTCCATTGGCAAACATCAGTCGTCAATCTTCAATCATCGATTGTCCATCATCAATAGTCAATCATCAAATAAAGCGTCAACCATCAATAATAGTGCTTTAACCATCAATCGTCCATTGTCAATCGGCAATCCAAAAAAGTCAATTTTTAATCGTCAATCATCAATATTCCATCGTCAATCGCCGGTCTTCAATAGTCAATCAGCAATTTTCAATTGCCAAATACTCGATTGTCAATCATTAATCATAGATCTTCAACCATTAATCGTCTATCGGCCATCGTCCTTCGTCAATTATGAATTGGCAATAGGCAATTGTCAATAGTGAATTTCCAATCGTCAATCGTCAGTTGTCAATAGTCCATCGGCAAACATCAGGCGTCAATCTTCAATCGTCAATTGTCCATCGTCAATTGTCAATCATCAATCATAAAGCTTCAACCATCAACCATCAATCGCCCATTGTCAATCGGCAATCCAAAACAGTCAATTTTCAATCGTCAATCATCAATATTCCATCGTCAATCGTCAGTCTTCAATAGTCAATCGTCAATTGTCAATCGTCAATTGTCAATCTTCAATCATAAAGCGACAACCATCAATCATTAAGCTTTAACCATCAACCATCAATCGTCCATTGTCAATCGGCAATCCAAAACAGTCCATTTTCAATCGTCAATCATCAATTTCCATCGTCAATCGTCAGTCTTCAATAGTCAATCGGCAATTGTCAATCGTCAAATACTTGATTGTCAATCATTAATCATAAAGTTTCAACCATCAATCGTCTATCATCAATCGTCCTTCTTCAATCATCAATTAATAGGCGATTGTCAATAGTGAATTGCCAATCGTCAATCGTCAGTCGTCAATAGTCCAATGTCAATCGCCAATAATCCATCGGCAATCGTCAGTCGCCAGTCTTCAAGCGTCAATTGTCAATCGTCAATTATCAATCATAAAAGTTCAATTACAATCGTCGACTGTCAATCGGCAAACCAAAACCGTCCACTACCAATCGTCAATCGTTAATATTCCATCGTCAGTCGTTAATATTTCATCGTCAATCGTCAGTCGTCAATAGTCCATATCAGAAACCGTCGGACGTCAATGTTCAATCGTCAATTGGCAATCTTCAATTACAAATATACAACCATTAATCGTCAATAGTCAATCGTCAATTGTTAATCATCCTTCGTCAATCATGAATTGTCAATCATCCTTCGTCAATCATGAATTGGCAATAAGAAATTGTTAATAGTGAATTTCCAACTGCCAATAGTCAATCGACAATATTCCATCGTCCATCTTCGGTCTTCAATAGTCCATCGTCAATCGTCAATCATCCTTTGTCAATCGTGAATTGGCAATAGGCAAATGACAATCGTCAATCGGCAATAATCAATCATAAAGCTTCAACCATTAATCCTCAATCGCCAATCATCAATCGTCCATCGTCATTCGTCAACCGTGAATTGACAATAGGCAATTGTCAATAGTCAATTGTCAATCGTCAATATTCCATCGTAAATAGTAAATTGTCAAACATCAATAGTTCATCGTTAATCGTCAACTACCAATCGTATGTATCTGAAGTTCAGAACGTTCAAATGAATGAAACATTTTTTCCCCAGTTTTATTTTATCAAAAAATATTGTTCCAACTACAATTAAAATAATGCATTCGAAGTGCATTTTGTAATGTTTCATTTGCAATATAAATTGAATCAATATTTCAGCGCTGTTTCTAGTTTTCAAAGCCATCAGTGAAAATTTCGTTCATTTGAACGTTCAGAACTTCAAGCAAATACCAATCGCTCATTGTTAATCGTCAATCGTCAATCATCAGTCGTCCTTCGTCAATCGCAAATTGGCAATATGCAATTGTCAATAGTTAATTTCCAATCGTCAATTTTCTACCGTTAATAGTCCATGATCAATCGCCAGAAGTGAATCGTCAATTGTTAATCATCAATCATCAATCATAAAGCTTCAAACACCAATTATAAAGCTTCATCCATGAATCGTCAATTGTCAATCGGCAATCCAAAACCAACTTTTGTCAATCATTCATCACTAATAGTCAATCATCAATCATAAAGCTTCAACCGTCAATCCTCCATCGCCCTTCGTCAATCGTGAATAGGCAAGAGGCATTTGTCAATAGTCAATTGCCAATTGTCTGTCGTCAACAGTCAATTAAGTCAATCGTCAACTTAGTGTCGTCCATAGTTAACTGCTAATCGTCAATCATCAATTATGAATAGGCAATTGTTAATAGTCGATTGACAATCATTAATTGCTGAGGTTCAATCATCCATCCTCAATCGTCAACTGGCAATAGATGATCATCAATCATCAATCATAAATCGTCAACCATCAATGATGCACTGAAAAAAATGGTTAGTTGGGCCAACTATTTAGTCAGTATCATATGGTATTGCCATTTTATTAGTTGGCACAACAATTCCACTAGTTGCAGTGACTATTCAATTAGTATTAGCAACAAGAAAAATGTTTGTCCCAACCTCGGTCCCAACTAATAGGATAGTCCAAACTAAATACAGTAGTTGCCTAACTAGCCATTTTTTCAGTGTAAAACTTCCACCACCTTTTTATTATGATACTTAATGCTTTTCGAAATTCATTAGTCATTTTTACACACAAAAAATAATTAAAGCACTTGAATCACGGTTTAAGCATTCGAACAAATTTGTTTTTTTACTTTCACAATTATTTTTATAATAAATAAAAGAAAATGGGAGAGTTGGGGTGCGACAACAACAACAAAATGTTATTTTTGGGGCCAACCTATTGAAGAGCATATGGATTTCCTCCAAGTAGGACATTTTTCTAATTCGAAGGCCTCTCTCGCGGGACGCCATTGCGTGACCTGCGCCATATATAAAAGGGAGCGGCAGCCCTCGCCCTCGTTGAATATAAATCGAACGAAACCCTGTTTACGTAGAAACCTAAGCAGGATGTACGTGCTCGTTCGTGAGCAAAAGTAGCAATTAATGCGTTTACACGCGACGGTGAACATTCCACTAAGCAACGAGAGGTGAGGATAAAGGATAAAGGATAAAATGTATATAAACAATGTTATACTATTTCAAGCGAGCCGCAAAGGCGCGAAAATATTTGCGTTCCCTAATCGCTCCCCAGATTGTATTTACGCTCGGCGCGTCCCTTTAATCAGGATTTTTGCGCGACTGCAACGAGGCCTGACCTGCGTGACATAAACGTATCTTGCTCGGATTTTCAGCTTGTTAACAGAATACCCTTCTGAGGGAAGAGTAACTTTTATGTGGCAATTTTACGAGGCTCTATATCACCTGATTACGTAAAATAATTAGAAACATGAGCTTTATCATTTTTTTTTTAAGATGCAGACTGTGAGAATGAAGCCAAGATTAGCAAAAGAGGACAAAATGCACAATTGAGGTAAAGCCTTCTTCTTGAAAATATATTTTTATTTTTTTATAATAATAGTTTCTAAATCTGACTTAATTCGCCGAAAATCTTCATTTTTTAAATTACCTGATTTTTCCCTTATTTTTTTGGAATAGCGTTATATTTTCACTGACCAGTAATATTTAATGATCATAATTCTAATTTTTGAACATTTTTAATATAAAATGTTCTATGAATGAAATAAAACAATTTTAAATTGAAACTTGTAAATTTTTATTTAAAATTATCAGATCTGCCACAGCATAATTTGCTTCAAAAAAGTGACCCATTTAAACCGAAGAAGTGGCCAAAAGTGACTAATGTGTATTATTGATGTGACTATGATTTAAAAGAATTCAATTCATAAGATTAAAAAAAATTAAGTTAAATCGAAAAGAATTCAAATGAATTCGAAAAAGTTTTAAAAAATCTAAAAAATGCCATTAATTTCAGTAAAATTAAAGTGAATTTAGAGGAATTTAATGGAAATGTGAAGAACTGAATGAAATAAAAAAAATCAAGTGGATTGAAAAAAAAATGCAAGGGAATTCCGAAGAATTTAAAAGAATTCAGGATAAATTAACAAGAATTCAAATGAATTGAACAAAATTAGATATCTCTTCAAACTTTACTTGTTGTGTATACATTATTTGAAATCCATTAAGATACATTAAAATTCTCTGAAATTCTATTAAATCTGATGTTTCCTGAAATTCTTTAAAATTCATAAAAATTCTTTGAGAGCTTGACAAATCCCTTAAAATTAATCAAATCTTTGGGAACCTTTGAAATCCCTTGAAATTATTGCAATCAATGAAAAATTTCTTGGAATATTTGTCAATTCCCTCAAATATTTCAACTCCTTTAAAATCCCATTAGAATATTGAAATAACTTAAAAATTATTTGCAATCTTTCTAAACACCCTAAAATATTTTAAATCCTTTAATATCCCTTGAAATTTTATAAAACTTTTGAAAATTCCTTGAAACTTTTTAAAGCTCTTGAAAATTCCTTGGAATCTTTTAAAATATCCTAAAATATTTTTAATTCTTTAAAATTAATATTTTTTCCTTAAATTCTGAAAAAATTATCAAGATGCCCTGAGAGCTTTCAAAATTAGTTAAAATACAATTGAAATCCTCAGAAATTTGATAAAATCCGTTGAAATACTTTAAAACATCCTGAAACTTTATGCGTCCTACAAAATCGTTCCATATTTTTCGAAATTCAAGAATTTGTAGTCTCTTGAAAATTCCTTGGAATTTAAAAAAAAAACCTAAAATATTAAAAATTATTTGGAATCCTTTCAAATCTATTCAAAATTACTTGGAATCTTTTATAATACCCTACAATATTTAAAATCCTTTGAAATCTTTCCAAATGCCTTGAAAACTTTTTAAAGCTCTTGAAATTTTTTTGGAATTTTATAAAATACACAACAAATTTTTAAATCTTTTGAAATCCCTTCAGATTATTGCAATCAATAAAAAATTGCTTGGAATCTTTTTAAATACCCTAGAATATTTCAAATCCTTTAAAATCCTTTGAACATTCATAAAGCTTTTGAAAATTCCTTGAAATTTTTAAAAATACCCCAAAATTGTTCAAATCCTATGAAATTCCTTCAAATTATTGCAATCAATAAAAAATTCTTTGGAATATTTTTAAATTCCCTAAAATATTTAAAGCCCTTTGAAGTCCCATTATATTATTGTAATTTATTAAAAATTCCTGGGAGTCTTTTAAAATATCCTAGAGTATTTAATATTTTTTTAAATCTCTTAAAATTTTATAAGTTCTTGAAAATTCCTTGAAATTTTTAAAAATACCCTAAAATATTGCAAGTTCTTTGAATTTTTTTGAAATACCTTGAAACTTGTTAATGTTCTTGAAAACACCTTGGAATTTATAAAAATACACTTAAATCACGAAAATTCTTTGAAATGCTTCCAAATTATCAATAAAAAATTCCTTGGAACATTGATAAATTTCCTAAAATATTTCAAGTCCTTTGAAATTTCATTAAATTATTTAATTCAATTAAAAATTCCTTGGAATCTTTTAAAATATTCTAGAATATTTTAAATTCTTTAAAATCCCTTGAAATGTTATAAAGCTTTTGAAAATTCAATGAAAATTTTAAAAATAAACTCAAATCTTTCAAGTTATTGCAATAAATAACAAATTATTTGGAATATTTTTAAATTCCCTAAAATATTTAATGTCTTTTAAAGTCCCATTAAATTACTGCAATCTATTAAAAATTCCTTGAAACCTTTTAAAATATCCTAGAATATTTAAAATTTCTTAAAATTGTATAATATTCTTGAAAATTCCTTGAATTTTATAAAAATACCCTTAAATATTTTAAGTTTTTTGAAATTTTTTGAAATACCTTGAAACTTTATAATGCTGTCGAAAGCACCTTGGAATTTTTTCAAATACACAAGTATCTTTAAAATTCTTTGAAATCCCTCCAAATGATCAAGAAAAAATTCCTTGGAACATTTATAAATTCCCTAAAATATTTCAAGTTCTTTGAAATTCCATTAAATTACTTAATTTAGTTAAAAATTTCTTGGAATTTAAGAAAATATTCTAGAACATTTCAAATTTTTTCAAATCGCTTGAAATTTTATAAAGCTTTTAAAAATTCCATGAAAATTTACAAAATATACCCAAATTTTTCAAATCCTTTGGAATCCATTCAAATTATTGAAATCTATTCAAAATTCCTTGTAATCATTAAAAATATGCTAAAATATTTCAAATTCTTTGGAATCTCTTCAAATTATTTAAATCTATTAAGCATTCATTTGAAAGTTTAATCTTTTAAAATACCCTAAAATATTTCAAAAGAATTCAAAAAAATCTAGAAATACGTATTACATAGAGACCTGAATTTAATATTGGGTTAAATTATTTCTAAAAAAGTGACTAAAGTGATCTTTTCATTTAAAAAAGTAACTAGAAAGTGATTTGAGAAAAAAAGTTACTAAAAATGGCTGTCCTGATTATTCTTGATAGTTACTTAAATTGCTTCTTATAGAAATTCCCTGACTTTTGCAATTTTCTTTCAAAATACCTGACTTTCCCTGGCCAACGAAATTCCCTAAAAAGAATGTTTAATAGCATATAAACTCAAAGAAAGTCAAATTGTAATACATAATTCCACAAAAAGCCTTAAGCTTAAAGAGAAGTATGTTTCCAAAAATCAGTTTTTTTTTTAAATATAAACTCAAAAAAGTTGTTTTTTCTGGCACATCAGCTGACATCAGCCATATTGAAAACTGGGCCTTCGGACGTCTGTGTTTAAGTCAAATAAATTGTTTTGTTATATCAACTACTTTTTCTGTAATCACAACGAAATGTTTTTAAAATGAACGAAAAGCGCTTAACAAAATTTCTGCACGGATGTTAGGATTTATTTTTGAAATGAAAAAGACACATATTCTCTATACGTCAATACGCTGCTTTCTCTGGCATATCAGCTGGCATCAGCCATATTGAAAACTTGGCCTTCGAGCATCCGTGCATGAATGGTCGCGTGTTTAGTATGAGCAAACAAATTCTTTGGTGCAGTTAACAAACGGTACTTAACAAAATTTTTGGTTTTCAGCTAAATAATTTGTTTTGTTACACTAACCACTTTTTCAGTAATTACAACCAAGTGTTTGTAAAACAAACAAAAACTGCTTAGTAAAATAACATTGTTACCGTAACTTTTTTTCTCGATGCACACTTCTGCACGGAAGTTAGTTTTTATCTTCGAAATGAAAAAGACACATTCTTTATACGACAATGCGCTGCTTTCTCTGGCATATCAGCTGGCATCAGTCATATTGAAAACTGGGCCTTGGGGCGTCTGTTCGGAAGTTAGGATTTATTTTTGAAATTAAAAAAACACATTCTCCATCATTCTCTGACACAGTAGCATTTGAAATTGAGCCGAAAGCCCTTTTAGCCATGGTCAGTAAAGATCCTCTATTTACTGTAGAAATGCCAGCGCCAGAAGAGGATCGGGTAGCGTCAAGTGGCAGATAGGAGAATTTAGAAGGAACGTAAATTTCCTCTCATTGCCCTGGTACAGAAGATCTCTCCAGTTATAGTGATAGAGGCAATAGTGAAAAGCCGATGGCAGTGTCCGTAATGGGGTCGTCTAACTTGACAGTGGCGCTCAGAAAGGGCCATTTCCTAGACCTAGACAACTTACGTCTTATGGTAAGAGATCTTGTGAATTTATCGTCGCGCCTCCCGCTTTGTTTACGTGCTCTTCCACCCACATAAATTCTGATTTCGCATCTCGAGACGAATTTACACACGAGTCCATTACCAAAAAGGAAATGGAGACAATATTAGCATACCAGATCCCTAGTGTCTATAAGAGCTTTTATCTTAATCGCTCTTTCCACGGTTGGAAAGTGCCGCTTCGATAAACGTAAACCGGTGACACTCCATCTCGTTATCGAGCCGCAATTCGCGATATTCCTCGTTCGCTCGACATTTCCTTCAACTATCATAAACCGCTCGTTCAACGCCTTCCGTGGTCTCTCATTCAGGAAGAATACCTCTTACTTTAATGGTATTGAGGCGTAAACCATTTTTATTTTGAAAAAAGTCTCATTTCTCTTGCATGTGGTAAATGTATTTAAAGTGGGCAAAACGAGGAGCAAGATTTAGATTTAGATTTAGATTTTCATTTTAATTAACTTCTTTTATCATTTTAATGCTGTAGCAATTTAGCAGTATTTTATTGTAGGAGAATAGTAAGTGAAATGTGTACACTCGATAGCCGGATATCGAATGACTACTTTCCAGCCCGACAGTCCGAAAACCGGATTAACTCGGGATGATGGTTTTCTGCAGTTTCCCTCTCCCCTGGCTAAAGGTCCGGCAAATGAGAGTACTTCTAATAAAGTCGGATGCAGCCGCGGGTTATCACTAGTTGTGATGAAATTGATACGGTGATTCTAAGCCCAACGTAGTAAAGTGAAGTAGGGTCATCTGGCGGTATATGTACTAATGCTGAAGGGTAAAAAACTACTACCCACAAAATCATTTTAAAAATTTTTGATTTATTGGGTCAAGCTATGATATTTAAAAAGATCCCAAGGGATTTCAGAAGATTTCCAAGATTTCCAAATATTTCAAATGACCTTTAAAGAATTGAAACGAATTTTATGGGATTTTGTAATATTTCCGAAGATTTCAGTAAATTTGAAGGATTTTAAAGGCTCTCAATAAGGTATTTTAATAAATTTTCCAAGATTTTAAAGGATTTTATAGATCTTCAATTATTTCAAGAGGAAAAAGAAATGTCATCAGATTTTATGTTATTTCGCGGGATTTTAAGTGAATCTATAAAATTTTAATGATACTTCAAAACATGTATTTACAAGAATCGATTTTCAAATATTTTAACGTATTTCCAAAGATTATTAAATTTTCAAACAATTTTGAAAAGTTTTTATGATTGTAGGATATTTTAAAAGATTCCAAGGAATTTTTTAATTGATTTCAACAATTGGAAGGGATTTAAAAGGATTAAAAAGTTTTTAGGGTACTTTTTTAAATCCTGCGGAATTTTTAAGAGTTTAAAAAAATTGCAAGGAATTTCAAAAGTTTTTAAAGGCTTGTGAAATATTTTAGGGCATTTTAAGATTCCAAGGAATTTTCAGTTAATATCAAGAATTTCAATATAGGATTTCAAAGAATTTGTAATATTTTAGGGAATTTAAAAATATTTCAAGGAACTTTTAATTGATTTCAATAATTTGAAGAGATTTTAAAGGATTTGAAATACTTTAAGGTATTTTTGAAAATTCTAACGAATTTTAAGGAGCTTTAAAATTTCAATGAATTCAAAAAGATTTTAAAGGATTTAAAGTATTTTCAATAGATTTCAATAATTTAAAAGTAATTCCAAAGAATTTTAAAGATTTTAGAGTAATTAAAAAAATTCCAAAGTATTTTCAGAAGCTTTAAAAAGTTTCAAGGGATTTATATTATTTTTTTCTTACTTCCTGAATTCTTTTTCTTTTATATCCTGAATTCTGTTAACCTCTTTTGAACTCCCGGAATCCTCTTGAATATTTTGAATTCACTTGAATTTTTATAAATTCACTCTATTTGACTCAATTCCATGGATTTTGTTCATTAAAAAATTATTTTTTTTTCAATAATCTTGAAAAACTAACCTTGAATTCTAAGTAACATTATCAAATCCTTTTAAATTCCCTGGAATTTTTCTAAACTCATTTTAGGTTAACTGAAGTCAATTAAATTTTTCATATTTATGAAATATTTTAAATTCATTAATTTTTTTAAATTTTAGATATAAAAAGTCTTCATCTAAATTCACTCAAATTTTACTGAAATCAATGGAGTTTTTTCCAATTCATTTGAATACTTTTGAATTCAACTTCAATTTTTTCGATGAGTTATGACCCGAATTCATTTTTATTCTCTTAAATTCAAAATAAAATTAGCCACATTATTATTTCAAGGAATATCCTAAGATTTTATGTAATTTCAAGCGATTTTAAGGAAATTTATAATATTTTATTCCAATTTCAAGAAATTTATGCACAAGAATTAATTTTCAAATATTTCAGGGATTAATATTTTAAACATTCAATTTTTAGGATTTTAGGATATTTTAAAAGATTCCAAGGAATTTTTAAAAGCTTTAAAAACTTTAAAGGGATTTCAAGAGATTTTATCATTTTATTTTAATTGCCGCTGTTAAATGATTATTTTACTTTGGTATGCAAAAGAAAAAAATGAATGTATGTCAATAGTAAAATAATTATATTACTTGAGATACAAAATATAGGTTTGCGAGACCTCTAAATATTTTTTTTATTTTGTCAAAAATCTGGGTGGTTTATTCAACTAAGAATAAAACAATATATCAATTACAAAGTGAAATAATCCGTTCACAATGTCAATTAAAATGAAATAAAAAATGGGCATGAGAGGCACCAAAGTAAAAATTGGTTGAGGGAGCCATTTTAAAAAAAAATCTTTTATTGAAGCACCCTATTAAATTTCTTAATTATCAGTGAAAATGATAACAAAAAGTTTGATTAAAATCCGTATAAATCCAATACTATTGAAAGTTACTTTTTCAAAAGAAGAAACATTGTTATTTAATTTTATATTACAATTTAAAAAAATGTTAAACATGTTCGAAAAAATTGCCCGATATTTCCAGGTTTTCTAGGTCAGTAGACAACCTGTCACTAAATCTGAATTAGTTAAAAATTTCTAATTGGGAAGCAAAAAATCAGTCATAGATTCAATTAGTTTAGTATTTAACTAATGAATTAGTGATATAAGTTTCACAAATTTTTCAGTAAGTTTTTGTAATAAAAATTAGTTACATAATAATAATTTACAACCTTTAGGTGGTTATTCATAAAAGGGTGCGAATGCTTTTTTTCAGTTATAAATAATTCATTCATTGATATTAATATGAATCACTAACTTATAAAAAAAATGCTTCACGGATCAGAATTGTAATATTAATAAATGTTTTCTCTGTAGCCTGCCCACGCGTGAAATATATTTTTTGAATAAAAGTGTTTCATTTTGACCTTGAGATTCATATTCCTTTTAATACAAAAAAACCTTTTACTGATTGAGTTTTTCCCTAAAAGTCTTCATTTGAATATTCTAGAAATGTATCATATTAGAGTTATTGAGCATTTGACTTTCTGGTAAGATCAGTTTATTCTCTAGGTACCCTTCCATTTCAATGTTTATCGTCCTGAGAACTATTTCCCAAATATTTTTTTTACCGTCAAGTAGATGGAAAAATTATTCATGGGAAAAAAAAAGCTTTTCATCATAAGCTAAAAAAGGGAAAGAGTTTACACTTCTTTTGCATGCCTAAAATTTATTCCTGAATCTTCTTATTTTATATTGTGAAATATTTTTTTAGCCTCTCAGATTAAACAATTAAAAAAAAAAACATTTTTATCCATTTGAAAAGTTGGGACCACTAAAAACTTACTTTTAAACTTTTTAAACTTCCATGGAAGTTCCAAGAAACTTTAGAAGACTATTTCAGAGGCTTGAAAACATTTTAGGGAACTTCATGGGTTTTAACAAAAAATAAATGTTTTTAAACTTTATAAGACTTTGTTGGCCCAAAAGAAGGCATTTTTGTATCGGAAAAATTCGGCTACTCGTACCGAAATTTCGATACATGTAGCCACGCCTTCCAGGAACCTTTATCGGACTTTAGGAATCATCAGAACTTCATAGGAAACTTCATAGGACTTCCGTAATATTTAAGAGACTTTTAGAGACTGAACAGAAGATAGGACATCAATTTGATGAAAATCTGTAGACTGTCAATCTTCCTTTATTTGTTCTTAATCTTATTTCGTCATCTGCTCCCGAAATTGCTATGCAACATATTGAAGTACTGTATCAATAACAGACCTTACTGTCCAAAATGGTCTAAAACGGGAGAAATAGAGATTTTTCACAAACAAAGGAAAATAAGTTCTTTTAAATAAAAGCACATTAAATTATATTTGAAAAGCTTCAAGTTTCTAACATTCACAATAAAAATATTGCAGTTTCAACAAAATAGATGAATTTTTAACCAAATAATTCAATTTCCAACTTAAAAGATGAATTTTCTACCAAAGAAGTCAAATTTAAAAAAAAAATACATGAATTTTCAACTAGAAATATCTTTCTCAACTATAAATTAAATAGTTTAATTTTTAGTTAAAAAATTAATTTTCGACCAAAAAGAACCGATTTTCGACAAAATAATAAAATCCTCAACAAAAATAGATTAATTTTAATCAAACATTTGAATTTTTTATAAAAAAATGGACATTCCTAACAAAACAGATAAATTTCCAAACCAAAAAGACGAATTTGTAAATAAAAAAGGACAATTTACTACAAAGACTGGAATAATTAGATTTCCAGGTAAAAAAATTAATTTTAAACAAACAAAAAAACGATTTTTCAACAAAATAATTAAATCTTTATCAAAGAGATGAATCGTCAATCAAAAAAATTAATTTTCAATAAAAAATAATGCATTTTTAACCAAGGATTTTCACTTTAAATCAAATAGTTGAATTTTCAACGATCAATTTTTTTTCAAATTCAAACAAAAAAAAAGGAATTTTCAACAAAATAGTTCAATTTTCAACTAAAGAGATGAATTTTAAACTAAAATGATGAATCTTCAAGCAAAAAAATGAATTTTTAAAAAAGTCGTTAAATTTTCAACCAAGTAATTGAACTTTGAAGTAAAATAGAGAGATTTTGAATGAAAAATGGAATAGTTAAATTTTCAACAAAAAAATTAATTTTCAACAAAAAATGTGAGTTGTTATTTCTGCTAAAAAATATTTCAACTTTAAATCCAAAGCAGCTGAATGTAACAAAAAAGACGGATTTTCTACAAAATATTTGAATCCTCAACCAACACACATTACTTTTCAACCGAACAGTTGTGTTTTTAACCTAAAATTATGAAGTTTCTACCAAAATAGTTGAATTTTCATTTAAAAAAAGACTTTTGCTTTTTTACAATGTTATTAAGTTATTTACAACGTAGAATAATTTTTAATGAAACAATTAAATTTTGAACCAAAAACATGAATTTTTAACCAAAACTGATATAGTCACATTTTTAATTGAAAACAAAATAATTTTTTACAGCAGGAAACGAATTTTCAACAAAATAGTTAAATTTTGCACCAAATTGTTCAGTTTTTAAACTAAAAGATGAATTTCCAACAAATAAGTAAAATTTACAGCGAAAACATTTTCAACTAGAATCAAGAATCTTCAACCAAGAAAATAAATTGTTGACAAAGCAGTTAAATCCTCAACCAAGTAGTTGAATTTTCAAGTGAAGAATATCAATTTTTAATTAAATATTTCAATTTTCAGTTGAAAAATTAATTTTCAATTTAAGAATCAAACGAATTTTCAACAAAATAATTAAATTTTTAACCAAAGAAATAAATTTTCTACGAAAAAGTTAACTTTTTAACAACAAAAATGAGTTAAACAACATTGTTGAACTTCCTACAAAATAGATTAAGTTTTCACGAAGTAGTTGAATTTTCAACCAAAAATTACTTTTTAACAAACTTGTTTTATTTTCTACGCTCTAGATTAATTTTTTACAAAATAGTTGAATTTTTAACCAAAAACATGAATTGTCAACGAAGAAGATTAGTTTTCTACCGAAAAAGATAAATTTGCAACAAAATACATTTTTAACTATTTAAAAAGGATCAATTATTAACCAAATAGTTTCAAAATATTTGGATTACT
>CAKNWT010286501.1:0-10250 GCA_932066315.1 Andricus coriarius | reverse complement strand
TGTAAATAACACGTTCGTTCCGCAACACTGCTCCGACCCAGGTTGCTGATCAATCTCTCTAGCAAGCACCCCAGGCGAAGAGCTTCACAAAGTCATTATGATATTTCAACCGGAAAACTATTTTAATTTTAAATCGAAAACAGTTAAATTAAACTAAATAATATTAATATTTTGAATAACAAACGTGTTATTTTACGAAAAAATACGAATTTTCAACAAAATAGTTTAATTCTCAATCAAAACAGATTAATTTTTAACCAAACAGTTGTATTTTTAATAAAAAAGAGATCAAATTTCAACCAAAAGAGATAACTTTTTGACCAAGAAAATTTTTTTACTCGAAGGAGAAAAAAATGTAAACCAAATTGTTTAACCAAATAGTTAAATTTCTACCAAAATAATAGAATTTTTAATTCAAGAAGACGAATTTTCAACAAAACATTTGAACTTTTGAACCAATAAGACGAATTTTCTACCAGAAAATATAAATTTTTTACAAAAAAAGTTAATTTTAAACCAAAAAATTTAATTTTAAACTAAAAAAGATCAAATTTCAACAAAAAATGGAATAGTTAAATTTGCAGTTCAAAAAATTTGTTTTCAACCAAACAAAAAAAAAGCGATTTTTCAACAAAATAGTTAAAGTTTCAATGAAAGAGGTGGATCTTCAACTAATAAAATGATTTTTTAACAAAGTTGTTCAACTTTCTTTCAAGTAGTTTAATTTTGAATGAAGATTAATTTTCTACCAAAAAAGACGAATTTACAACAAAATACATAAATTTTAAAACAAATAGTTGAATTTTTAATTAAAAACTATCAATTTTCAACAAAAAATGGAATAGTTAAAATTTCAGTTACAAAAATGAATTTTTAAAGAACAAACAGACGAATTTTCAACAAAATAGTTCAACTTTTAACCAAACAGTTGAAGTTTTAACCAAAAGAGATGAATTCTGAACCAAAAATAGAATTGAATACTTTTAAACTAAAAAGAATGAACTTTTAACGAAAAATAGTTGGATTTTCTTTTTGGCTTGTTTGCATTCAGTTTGGATTTAACCGCAAAAGCGAGAAAAAGAGGAGTTTCTTGAAAACAGGGGAAAAAGAGGAATTCTTTAAGAAAGGGAGAATAGGGAAAAGAGTGTGAAGTCTGTATTTAGATGCGTTACTTGTAAAATAAAATTTCTAATTTTAATTTTTTCAAAGAATCCAAAAATTGTTATTCACAATTCTATTATTCATGAGTGCTGTAACATTCTGCGTTAACCCCTCGCCCTCCTGGAGAGTGTGACGTAGTTTCTGAACGGCCCCTTATCACAAATGACTAATCTAAATTCTTTATCTACAAAAAGATTATAAACGTTTACTCATGAAGAATAGATTTATAGAAATGCTTTAAAGCTTTCATTTCAAAGTAAAATTTGAAGATCATGGAGAATCAAAAATACTTCAAGGGAGTCCAACAGAATTCAAGGCGAATTAACGACTTAATGGGAATACAAAAGTATTTAAATAATTCAAAAGATTGAAGATTTTAATTGAATTAAAAATAACTGAAGTGAATAGAAATGCACGAAACTTGGTATATTAGTCCTTAGAATTTACATCAACGCCACTGAAATTATCCAGTTCATTCAAGAGGATACAAAGGAATTAAAAGGACTTCCAAGCTGAAAAAAATCGATTCAAATAATTAAAGGTGTATTCAAAATAGTTGACGAGAATTCAACAAATTTCAGTTCATTCAGAAGATTTGGAGGAAATTCAAAAGAACTTAAATGCAAAGAAATGTATAAAACTGGATGTCAAATATAATATTTACTGGAATAAAGTTGAATTTATTAATTTTTTTAAATCAAGGGAATTAACCAAAATTTAAGAGAATTACAAAGAATTCAAAGTAACTCAAAAAAACTTGTTGAAAGAATTAAAGTTGGAAGTTTTTTAATTCGAATTATTCAATGTTAGAAAAATTACAATCTGAAATACTCGAATTTAATTTTCAAATACGAAGAATGATTTAACAACCCCACAACTGAAACACAAAAACTTGAAAGCCTTAACAAAAATTAATACCGAGTTTTCAGTTTCTTGCCTGTTTCAATCTTCTCAGAAAAATACAACCTAAAAAGTTATACATATTTTTAATTTTACCAGATACTCCACCGACCAGATGAACTGTTCCGGAACCAGCAATATCAATGGCTCCCATAGAATTTAGAAAACCATGATCTCCCCAGACCCATCCAGCCGGTATACAATAAACAATTGTATTCAGAAAAGAGAAAATGCAGTAGGCTTTAAAATTACACCTACACCGAGAAAATAAATAATTTAAAACAATAATACATATATAATAAAGGAATATGGAAAATAAAGTAATGAGTTGAGAGAATAAATTGATGAGACCCTAAAATTTACCGTTCAGCCATCGCACCACTAACGATTGTAGTTGAAGTAGTAGCAAAACTCAATTGAAAAATAAAAGCAGCACAAGCTGGACCAAAATTATCATCTCCCACTTTTGGATCTATCATATATCCTCCAATGCCAATAAGGGGATTCGTAGGCTCTTCAGTTCCAAAACTCATACCAAATCCAAAAAACCAGTAAGTTAATCCTCCAAGAACAATATCCACAACATTTTTCATCATTATATTCACTTCGTTTTTTAGAGAAACACAACCAGATTCCAACATTCCAAAACCTACAGTTTATAAATTAAAAACAAGCTTCTAAAATAACAATATTTATAATGACTTCTTTTTAAATTGAAGTTGAACCTTATTTTTTTAGATTACTGTACCTGTTTGCATAGTAAAAATAATAAAGGCGTTCGAAATGACCCAACTGCTATCATCTTTAGACAACTGATATAGCGATCCAATATAACGAGTCCTATTCACTCCCGTATCATTCAAACCATTGTTCTCAAACTCCATGACTTAATTTAATCTTTCTTTTTTTATCTTTTCTCTCCTTATTTTTCAACTTGTTATTGAAATGTCCAGAGGACACTAATCGCGAAACAGCCAAGACTTAAATTCTCCAACAACACATTAAACATTAACGGTAAGAGTCGCATTAGCATCGAAACGAAATTCAATCGAAGGGCAACGAATAAAAGAAAACTTTTTCCGTTTTTATCTTTTTTTTTATTGGCCCACAACCAGCCGTTACATGGATTTTCCACCGTGAACTCAACAATTTTTTCTAGCCCTTCTTAAACGCAATTAATTTAAAATTCTGTAAAATACAATAGTAGATCTAACCTAAAAGAAGGAAAAGATGATATCACATACATAATTGCAATGACAGTATTTTTTGTTTGCTTTCATTTCACTTTTTCATCACACATTCAATGTAGTAAAAATGACAAAGTCGCAAAAGCGACATTAAACGAGTTTAGTTATTAATTCAAATGAAAATGTATCTCCTAAGAGTATCATAAGTTCATAACTGAAGATAAAAAGCCAAGTGTGACTTCAAATTTCTAGAAAAAAAAAGCGAGGGTATGTTACTTTGCGGTTAAAATCTGCCGTGTTTTTTTTTTGTCATTAATTTTAATTCTGATTTTTAAAATTATTTATGTCCTTTTCTATTTTTTTCTGTTTTATGCCCAGGATACTCAGGAGTAAAACGAAACTCTCTTAAGATTTAGCATGTCTTTTAACTCCTTGTAAAAGATAAATCAACGTGTGACGCATGAGGTCCATTTTTTTGGTGTGCAAAGTAGTCTGCAATTTTGTTTGCATTTCCGAGAACAAAAAAAAACCTACGAGGACTACGACGTCAATGGTAGACTTTTTTTTATAGTAGTCGTTGAAGGTAGTTGCCGAAAATAGAATTTTTCGAACATTAGTGCCCATACACGTTCTCGTCACTATACGCTATGTAAAGGAAGAAGTCCTCCTCGTGGTGCTCCTATAAACAGAAATAAAAGAAAATAATAAATATTTGGCCGAATGCCTATTTGAATTTTGTGCTTTATTTTTCGTAAAAACTCAAATGTTATTTGTAAGCCTCTATAACTTTTGACTTGACCCTTAAATGACATCGGGGGTCCAAAACACCCCAGACCTTTTTCAAGGTTTCATGAAAAATCAATAAATTGTTTTTTTCAATAATTTTTGTCGCCAAATATAAATAAAAATCCTGCAACTATGAGACATTATTACAATAAAGAAAGGTTTGAAATATATGGAAAAAATTTCAGATCGAAATGTTAATAACTTTCAGAATTATTGCATGTTTTCCGAGCTGGGGTCCAACGGCCCCCATGTGTCATCTACGTGATCATGTGGAGGTTCGTCATTTAAGGGTTAATAGAGATATTTATCGTTTCCTTTCTGATTCCAATAGCATATATCATCTTCTTTCTACACCCGTCGAAACATTTTAAAATGGGTCAAAATTACATACTTATATTTGTTGCCAATTTTTGGTTGAATTTGTACTTTTATAAGGAAGACATCTTGTAAGTTTTATGTGGGTTAAATAACTTTTGTTGCCAGAAGAATTTCTTTTCATAAAATCCAATTGTCTCATTTTTCTCGGAAACGACAGATAAAAAAATGTTAACATAAAAGTTTGCACGTCTAAAAAATGCTGTAAAAAATACCTCTTGCTCTTTTGCGATATCTTGCATTGTTTACGACAAAAATAAACAAATTTAATTTTTAGGAAACAACTTCTCCCGGTCTCGAGAATGGTTTAGCCCGAATAAAGCTGATAGGATATCTTTTGTATGTACGCAGAAACTGTAAATAGGGAAAAAATCAAAAAGGTGAGGTTTTTCAGAAAACCTTCTTTATTTTTTTCTTTCAATTTTGAAAGCACGAATAAAATATTTTCTGGAAAACCCCACTTTTTTTTATTCTTCACAATATTTTTAAAAAGTTTCTACTAATATATTATCATAAACAATGCAAGATATCGCAAAAGACCAAGAGGTATTTTTCATAGGACTCTTTTAGACGTTCAAACTTTGATCTTAACATTCTCTTATCTGCCTTTGCTTGCAAGAAAAATGAGAAAATTCGATTTTATAAACGAATGTTCCAGCTACAAAATGTATTTAGCCCACATAAAATTCACAGAAATGAATGAAAGTGCAAATTTAACAAAAAAATTCGCAAAAAATATAAGTGTGGCTTTTTGAGAAAATCGAATTTGAGGATTTTCAGAAAAACGGCCGCAAGCTTGTTAATGTTGAACCTTATGTAAATTATCCGGCAAATTTAGAAAGAATCCGATAAATGCTACTGCAATCAAGTAGGACACTATACATTACAAAAAAAAGATTTTGGTTTGGAAAATAAATAAAGGATTCGGTCATTTGAATCGTTGGATTCAATGTGAAATCGTTTTGTTTTTAAAATCAAGTAGCACGATTTTGAACATTTTAAGGGCTTCCAATGAAAATTTTTTTTTCTTTTTTAATGTTTTCAAAAAATCAAATAGAATTTATTCAAAATGGAAAGTTTCTTTTACGAAGTGCTTGATTTCAAGTATTTGAAATCTTTTTTTTCTTCTTTTTGATAGGCATCGATTTGACAAATTGTTTACTTTTACTTACAATTTCAAATTGATAATTCGTATAAACTTTTATTTAAATAATGTTTTAGTTTTAAAATGTACCCCTCGAATCAAAGTTTAACGCGATGTATTTCTAAAATTTACATTAGAATGTGGTAACAAGGCTAGCGTTATGAAATTTGGAATGTGGCCAAAATTTAAGGAAAGAAGCTCTTGGTTGTGAAAAAGCTGTTACATGCAAGTAAATAATGAAAAAAATTACTTGAGATTTTTGAAACTGAAGAATGATAATAATTGAGTAAATTCAGTTTAATAATGAATAATTACCTGATACAACGAGCCCATTGTCGCACTGGTTGGGGGAATAATGTTGTTTACAAAAAAGAAGAGGGCGTCCTCTGGGCGAAGATGAATTCGTTTACGAATCAAGAAGTAAAATTGACCGACGGTCAGGTCGGATGGTACTAAATACTTCTGCTTGTCCAAGTCGCTGATTTTCGCTTTCGGCGCCTTTTCGACAATCACCTGTGAACAGCAGTAAAGGAGGTTAAAATTGTTCAAATTCAAGTCATTCTTCTTTGGAAATAATAGAGAATATTTAAAAAAATTAATTTAGTATAGAAAAAATAGTGAATCGATCAACGTAAGATGAAGAAATTAGTTTTTTACAATAATTATTCCAAAATTTGCTAACAGGTTTAAGACCTTTGAACCAAAGCAAAAGATTTTTAATCTTCTACCTGAGCAAAGTTCGGGGAATCCAGTAAAGATTTTCACGGTTTAAGAACCTTGAACAAATGCAAGATTTTATGCTTCTACCTGACAAAAAGTAGGAAAAGTTCGGAGAAGGTCGAGGTCAGGATTACTTTAAATTTTAAATATGAATGATCCTAAATTTGAGGAGGGTTGACCTTTGTTTTCAATTTAGGGAAATGTATACGCCTCTTCTAGCTAGATACATTTAAAAAAAATAAAAAGCCCATAAGAATTTAATGCATTATTTACAAACAGACTTTGATAAGTCAGCTGTCAAATAATCTCTCAGATAATGCAATTCTTTTCTATTTGCTCGTGAAACGTGCTGCAATGATCAAATATGCGGTAAGTGTAAATTGCAAATTGAGCGAAATTGAAAGCCTTGAATGAGAATCAAAGTTTTGAGCTCGAGGTGTCTATAGCCTAGAAGCGCCGAAAATATTTGGCCTTCGCCACTCCCCGGTGCGAATTTCTCGACATGCATAAAAACAAAAAACCCAAAACTCGCAAAGAGATTACAATAAACGAAACAACCAGAAAGCGAATCATTAGAAAGAACTTTTCCTCGGAACTTCCCGTGCTCTGAACTGCTCTCTTCCATACAATTTCTCCATAAATACAAAAAAAAAAAGAAAGAAACTCCGCCTTAAATAAAGAATGAGACCTCTGGTTTGATATACTTCAACGAATTACGCAATTTGTATAATATTTGTCGAACAAACTCCATAAAGTTCGAGAAAAGGGTAGAAGCAAGATCGATAATTCGATAAACAGAGGCGCAGTACAGGCGGTACAGATTTGCAGAAAAATGTCGTCAACCGAGAATTCAAATGACAAGTCTCCCAATTACTAGAAAACCTTACGGTAGGTCGTACGACGCAAAAACACGGAGCGACCTTGGGCTGTCCCATTCGATTACATTCGCGCAATTTGCGATCCTCTCTAGAATGGAAAACCCAGCTTTGAACACGACGCAAAAAGTCGATTTTTCCCGCAGGCGATTCCAGATTTATGTAATTCTCCGTGGGTTTCTCAGGTTAAATTTGAAATACTCACAGGTACCCTGTCGGGATACTTTCGTCGAATCTTCTCTCCCTCGGCCTTCCTCTTCTCGAACGGATGTTCCTCCTTGTACTGGAACTTCATGTTTCTTAGCGCAGGGCACAAAGGCGAGCGCTTCTTTCTAAACTGTTCGTCCCCACGGGTTTTGACAGTCGAAACACTAATGTCTTTTTTTCACTCAGACACGAAACCAGCAGTTGTTTTCCAGTTGCTGTATCTTCTGTCACAACAATAACCGTGCCTTTCAGAAGTGGGTGGACGAACGACTAAAGAACGATGTCGATGTGGTCATAGTCACTCCGCTCTGAAAAGTAGACACTTCTGCGCATGTGAGCCTTTCGCAAATATAAGAAAATCTTATTTATATTCTTCAATGATTGATCAACTTGGATGTTCCTAATAATTTTTGTAAGAGCAATTTTAATTTCAGATATTTATTTCAAACAATTTTTTAGAGTTTGGCAGCAAATAAAATGATTAGGAATAACATCGCGAAAACGATATTACTACGCGTGTGACGCACGAGGTTACAGAACTTCATGAATCATTCTGATTTTGATAAATCCAGAAGAATCAGGAAAAAAAATTGTCACCTAGTGTCTGATATTTGCAATTTTTTGCTGGTTTATTAAGACGATTTAATGAGTTTTGTAGGCAAGAAAATAAGCGGAAAAGGAATGAGAAATGGTAAAGAAAATGCATCTGTAACTGTATTGAATTGTAAATAAATTTCGTTGTCAGGAAGGTAGGTAGGTTTTTGCGGCCCCATGTTTGTATCAGATTTGTGATATTCTTCGTTAAAAAGGGCAAAAGTACATAGATTTCGCACATTTAGAAAAAATGTAAGTATCTTGCACAAGGCTTATCTGATTTGCATAAAATGTGTACTGATTTTGTATGTATTAATCTTTTTTTTTAAGCCAGTTAAATTATAAAAAATTCGAAATTTATCCACAAAAATAAAATGTTTCTGTTGTCTGATGAAATATTAGTTCAAAAATATGAAAAAAGTACGGGGCCTCTATGCTAGAGGCATTCGCTACATCCCTGGGTGAAGAGATGTGCGCAATGCATTATTTGGCGGGAGATTTTTCAACGTAGTATCTTTGGAGTTCACACATTGAATAAAATTTAGCGAATACAGAACAATAGGATAGAATTATCAAGAGACGATTTTGTTAGGTAAATATTTTAGCAATTCTGTTATAAATTTACTAAATATTTGTATGGTATAATTAATTTTGACGATTTTTTCTCAATTTCGTTGATTGAAAAGGCGGCCATGATGGAAGTGGAAAGTCGAAAGGGTCGAAAGTGCGTTAGGCGTAGCGTGTTAGTCATCTAGTGTTTATGAGTGTTTGTTGTGAATAAGTAAAAAAGATAAACCTGCAGCAATCGCAGTAAATGACGTTTTTGAAAAATAATTATATAAATAAATCTCAAACGAAAAAGAGTGAAATTTGTTAATTTTCTTGACCATCTTTACTTTATCTTGGATGGATAATATGGTTATATTTGGATGAAAATATAGTTCAGGTATGAAATTCCTCCATAATTGTGTTTTCTCGAACATTCCTAACCTATAAAAATACTTATTGTTTACTCCTCTTATTGATTACGTTGTTTACTAATTACGAGAGTTGAAAAATCTGAAATTGTTTTATTTTTTTGTTACTCCACAGACAAGATGAGATAGTATATGAAAATATGAAACTAGAGATCAACGAGGAATGTACTTGCGATGGATATGAATTTTACACGTTGCTAAAGATCGCGTTACAAGACATACGACTGTGATGAAACAAAAAAATGTCAAAAATCTTTTAAATATAC
The DNA here is from genome assembly GCA_932066315.1 of Andricus coriarius. Taxonomy (NCBI): domain Eukaryota; kingdom Metazoa; phylum Arthropoda; class Insecta; order Hymenoptera; family Cynipidae; genus Andricus; species Andricus coriarius. The sequence goes on along the minus strand of CAKNWT010286501.1, from coordinate 1,058 downwards.
ATGCAAAACAGATAAAAATATTTTAAAATCTGGAAAAATGACTATTTTCACGATTTATTTGATTTCAGTGTTTCCAAAAATCCTCTCATTTTATTGTAGGCTGGGTTAATATGTTGAGCTACCGGACATTTTATAAAAAATATCATTATTAACTGCTAGGGTCCGTTTGTAAACTACGTTACCAATTTAAAGACTTTCCCCTATTTCCCATTTTTTTAAAAAATTCCTCTTTTTTCGCCTTCGTCTCAATAAACTTTCCCTTTTTTATTTTTTTGCGCTTAAATGTGAACTGACTTAATAGAAGCCAATAAGAAAATTGAACTATGTTTGGTTAAGCGTTAATTTTTTTTATTGTTAATTCAACTATTATATTTTTGGTATGGTAATTATTTCGTTTGGTTAAAAATTGTACTACTTGGTTGAAAATGTAACTATTTTATTGGAAATGAAACTATTTTGTTAAAAATACATCTTTTTTTTCAAAAATGCAACAACTTAGTTGAAAGGTAAACCACTTTGTTGAAAATTGAACAATTTTATTGAAAATTCGTTTTACTTTTCATTGAAAATTAATCTTTTTAATTGAAAATATAATTTTTCATTTTTTCCATTTTTGGTTGAAAATTTATCTTTAGTTAAAAATGCAAGTATTTGGTAGAGGATTAATCTTCTTGATTGAAAAATCATCTTCGTTGAAAAATCATCCTTTTGGTTGAAAATTAAACTATTTGGTTGAATGTTGGACTCTTTGGTTAAAAATGTATTTTTTTAATTCGTTTTTTTTATCGAAATTTATTTTTGAACTATAAACGTAACTATTCCATTTTTTGTTGTGAATTTATCTTTTTAATTGGAAATTCAAACATTTTGAAAATTCTTTTTTTCGTAGAAAATTAATATTCTTGCTTGAAAATCCATCCCTTTTGTTTAAAAATACAACTTTTTGGTTAACACTTAATCTGTTTTGGTTGATGACTCAACTATTTTGTTGAAAATTCTTCCTTTTTGGTTGAATCCAATTGTTTTTTATTTCAAATTAAAATCTTTTTTGGTTCATC
>CAKNWT010286497.1:0-19691 GCA_932066315.1 Andricus coriarius | reverse complement strand
AAAAGTCGCAAGGAGCCAAGTCGGGCGAGTATGGTGGATGCGGCAGCAATTATCGTAGCGCAATTCATACAATTTGGCCGCGACGATTCCGGATGAGTGAGCTGGTGCGTTATCGTGGTGGAAAAGCACTTTTTCCTTTGCGAAAGGGGGCCGCGTTTCTTTAAATTTTTCATCGAATCGGTCTAATAATTCACTTCAGTACTGCCGCGTGATCGTGCGTCCTTTCTCCAAAAAGTCTATGAGGATTATTGCCTTCGAATCCCAAAAAATCGTAACCTGGGCGCTCCTTATCGAAAACAGACGTACGGCCACGTTTAAATTCGTTGAACCAATATCTCACGGTTGTCATAGACGGTGAAAGGTCACCATAGACAGCATACAATTTCGCTTTTATTTCTTCGCACTTTTTTCCATCCAAAAATAAAAAGCGAATAACGGGTCGCTATTGTTCTTTTCCCATTATATCGAAAAACACGTTTAATACAAATGGCTGTTAAGTCAAAACTAACCCATGAATAAATCTGATCATTTGTATGAAGTCGTTTGAAGGATGGTAGTACACGATAGTAAGGCCAACTTTTCTCAGCAATTCCATCTTTCTTCAAACACGGGTACTTATTGATCCACCCTCGTATATATCAGCTGTCTAGTTATGTTTGTCTTCTTATATTGAGTCCATTAACACAATTTGCTGTTTACTTTGCTGATATGCATATCCAACCTGATATTTATGGTAAATCTGGTTCCCTTCCTATGGCCCAACATTTCAACGGCTACCACAGCTGCACAATACACAAGAGCTTGCACCTCTAAGACAGTTAGTTAGTGTTCTCTTCTCACACTTTCCCCACTTTCCTTTGAAAAAAAAAACGGTGATTAACATCTCTGTTCATATGGTATGTCCATTTTAATCGCCGTCTTGGTTGCTGAACCTCGGTTTCTGCCTCTGGTTGAATTAGGCCACTTGCCCCTGGAGGATATGGTGGGACTGGATCATCGTCAAATTGAGCAAGAACATTAACTTCCGCTGCTTGATCTTGCGGTGTAGCTTCCTTTAACTGATGTTCATTGTCGGCGTTTTTCCACGCCAAATGAACCTCTTGTTTAATCTCCATTGCTCGGTCTTCTGAGATGTGGAGATTGTCCCTGATTTCTGCTGTCGTGTTGTCGCAGATGTTCTTGCTGGTCATTTGTTTGATTAGTGAGGTGTGCCTGACCATCTCGCAGCTGGCCATAGCCAGCGTCCCGCATTCTGTGCCCCCAGCAGTGTTTACAGGGGCGTCCTGACGATCCTCGGGAAGCAACCAGCGTTGAAAAAAATTCAAAAGACTTTCATGATTACTTTGAATTTTGGTGTTCCTCTTAGTCCCTTTCCTCTTCTTTCTCTATCTGTCCGATATGGGAAAGCCTATCAGTAGCAATGCTACAGCCAACATAGCCGTCCAAGTCCATCCAGCTAGCGATAGACTGCGCCTGACGCTGGCAAGCCGGGATTTTGTTGAGTTGGCTAAGAAATGAAGCTTTTATACTTCTAAAACAGCCGATTATGAGTACTACAAGATGGACTTTGTAGCCTTGGTACAGCCTGCTGAGCTCGAAAAAAAGTGCTTGATATTTCGCACGTTTTTCTTCCTCCTTTGCCGTAATATTACCATCGGCTGGTACCGAGAATTTAATCACGTAAATGATCTTCGTCTTCAGATCTTGAAGGACAATATCAGGCTTTGTAGCCCTGATACGTTGAGTGGCGGAGAATGAGAAATTCCAGTAGATCTTACACTGATATGTAGGGATATGGCGACCCCATCGCCCCAGAACTCCGGCTCTTGCAGTCAGCCATGTTGCATTGGGTAACTCCCCAATGCAAAGAATTATGCGGTTACGACAAAATTATCAAGGAGTTCTTCCCACATCAGGCCTCTCTCGGATGGAGGCCATGGTTCAGTTGGGAGTTGCAATAGGACAGATCCGAAGCGACGACCAGGCAATGGCCCTGGACAAACGCGAGAACATCGTTTCAAATGGTCTGACCAGCTCAGGAGGGACATCCTTACCTGTTGGCCAACATGACCAACAATCCAACAAAAGTCTTTCTCAGGATGGACAAATTAGCTGAAGCTAATACTTCTCTCCCCGATATCCTCCCCGCAGATGTTAATCTCTGGAATGTGAACTGTGAAGTTCACGTTTAGGAGGTCTCCCTGCTTAGCGATAATAGAAGAAGCGATACTTCAGTACGTCTGAGTAAGACTCGCGAGCGCATTGCACAGCTTCAGTTTAAAAGTAAAACGGCGAAACGGCATGCAAATCTCACGCTGAACAAGTGTAAACTGTTGACCATCAAACAAAACTGGACGCAAAAAATAAGATCTCTTTCAACAGCCAAAGAGCGCCTTGAACGGCGAGTAAAATGTGTTCAGGAAAATTCCACCTTTTCTACTTATCCTTCCCGTCTGTAAATGGATGCAAGTATATAGAGATACCTATCAGCTAGATGATGACGGTTCACATAAATCACTCCTTCGTAATTTTTACCAAAGGCAAAGGTGGAAGGTTCAGAGGAAGAGTGTCCACTAATTACTGTTGAAGAAGTGAAGAAAGTTATCGCTAGAACTAAGAAATTTTCTAAGCCAGGGCCAGATAAAATCAACAACATTTGGTGGAAGGAGTTCGCTTCTATGCACCATCATGTAGTTCGTATATTTACTACTTGCTTAAACGGAGAACAACCCATCACGCAGTGGTTAGTAGAAGGACGCACGGTACTGATCCCTAAGACAGGAGATTTGTCAAGTCCAAAGAACTATAGGCCCAGAGATTGTTTAAACACCAGCAACAAGCTATTCACTGGCATCCTCAAAGAGAGGATATGGACATCTATCGAGCCGGCATGGAGTGCAATAGTTGAACAACGTGGATTCAAGAAAGGACTGGCAGGTTGCAGGGAGAATCTGTTAATATACAGGAGTATTACCCAGGACGCGATCAGGTATAGGCGCAATATGTCCATGGCTTGGATTGACTACCGTGAGGTATTCGATAACAAAACCCATGAGCTACTTATCAAGCTTCTTGAGTGTCTGAACGTGCATTCAAGAATAGTGAAATGCACGAAAGAGCTGATGCTCTTTTGGGGGGCAAGATTTGTCACAACATCTGACAAAATAAAAGTCTTCCAAGGAGATTCTCTCAGTCCGATACTTTTTTGCATATCTCTCTTGCCTCTATCTATTGCACTGAGCGAAGAATTCCCGTGTAGTTCGGGTTTACACCCCAATAGTTCGGGTGGTGTCTCTTTTTTTGTGTTTCAACCGAAGGATTGGCGCGCTTGCACTACTGAGACGTGCGATCACCCCAACCACTCGGGTGCTCACCCGAGACAGCAGCGGCCGAAGTAGTGGGGTGCCCGCCCGAATACTTGGGGAGCTTGCACGAATGATTCGGGAGATTCGAGTGGTCAACCGCTCTGGATGTTGCGCGTTCGCGTTCTAGAGAAAGAATAATGTTTTATATTTCTCTTACCTTCCTTAAGGATTATCCAAAGAAAAGCAAGATAACTAGTTTCACTTTATTCCACTGACATTTCGCGCATGAAAAATAAAATAGGCATAACCTAGAAACAATGACATTCGGGAAGAGCCTGATGTTCATCAGCTGCGGCCCTTAGCGAACATGCGCAAACGTCGAACGCGCAACATGCAGAGCGGTTGACAACTCGAATCTCCCGAATCATTCGTGCAAGCTCCCCAAGTATTCGGGTGGGCACCCCACCACTTCGGCCGCTGCTGTCTCGGGTGAGCACCCGAATGGTTGGGGCGCTCGCACGTCTCAGTAGGGCAAGCGCGCCAATCCTTCGGTTGAAACAAAAAAAAAGAGACACCACCCGAACTATTGGGGTGTAAACCCGAACTACACGGGAATTCTTTGCTCAGTGTGTGCTTCGAGGCAAAACCTCTACATACCTGTGTGGTCCGCCGAACAGAAGAGAATATAAGGTCAACCAGATTTTATACATGGTCGACCTTAAACTCTTTGCCTCTTCAAGAGAGGAGCTTGACATCCTTGCGGCGGCAGTAAATAGGTACTCAAAAGCGATTGGCATGGGGTTTGGACTGGACAATTGTGCCTGCGTCCATCTACACCATTCACCATCTTAGTAATGGAGAACCATATACATATCTTGGAATGCCACAAGCGGAAACCCAAAATGTGCGTGTTTTAAAAAACGCCCTTGAAAAAAGGGTATCTCCAAATTCTCAGTGAATTTTGCTCTACACTTTGGTGCAATAAAATGGAATTTCAATGATTTGAAGCAGCTTGACCGAAGCAGACGCAAGATGATGACAATCCATTGAAGTCATCATCCTAGAACTTCCTTACCTCGAATATACCTCCATGGAGATAAAGGGAGTAGAGTTTTGGTGAGCTTGGAGTGTCTTAATCTAAGAACGGTTCTGGCTACAGTCTGCTCAGTTCTGAATAGCACAGATTCTCTAATGCGACTCGTACATCAAGATGAAGTCGTCAATGCTGCGGCATTTCTATACGGTGCCGCAGATAGGACCGCAGAGGAGCTAGGTCTTCCATTTGATTCCAGCACTACACATGGCCTAGCATCACTAACACCGTTGATGCTCAAAAGTCGTGTACAGGAAGCAGAGCATTCGCTTCTATCAAGAGCACATGCTAACAAGCTTCTTTATGATGAATTCTAAGGTATTACCCGTAGAGAAGAGCTGTAGATGGGTCTGTTTAACATGTTTCTCAAGTCTGCTGGATTAAAATCGGACAAATTCTCAGTGGATGCTCCAAGTATGCATGCTACGGGTACATAGAGAGACACAATGCGGCTCAAAAAGTGTTATATTACCGTCTTCCGAAACCAATCCCGACGTAACTAGAACGTGTACGTCATCCACTTCTGCTCTTTTTTTGCCCTTGAAGGTAAGCCAGAGCGGGGAATTTGCGCGAGACAACATCGTGCAACACTGTTCCTTGGAGTCAGGTCTCTAGCCGCTGATGACCTTACGCGGCAGATGGGACGGTTGGAGATGAAGACTTCACCTCTGGATACTTTTTTAGAGCTACTAATCTTTGTAGAATGTTATGAGGAACAGTATTGACGGACCAGATGAAGTGCTCCCAGAAAAACAGACTTTTGCATCCGGTTCGCGATGGAATGACCCTGACGCTGGCAAACCGGAATCTTGTTGAGTTGGCTAAGAAATGAAGCTTTCATACCTTCAAGACAGCCGATTATGAGAACTATAAGATGGACTTTGTAGCCTTGGTACAGCCTGCTCAGCTTGAAAAGAAGTGCTTGATATTTCGCCCGTTTTCTTCCACCTTTGCCGTAATATTACCATCGGCTGGTGCCAGAGTTCAATCACGTAAATGATCTTAGACTTCAAATCTTGGAGGGCAATATGAGGCTTCGTAGGACCAATACGTTGAGTCGTGGAGAATGAGAAATTCCAGTAGATCTTACACTGATCAGGCAATAGATCAACACCATAGATGTACCTAAGATGGTGATATAACACTTTTAAACCCGCATTGTGGTGCATACTTTGACCATCCACCGAAAACATGTCCAAGTGTTTCTGGCTCCTGCTTGCACACTCGACAGTTGGTATCTCCTACAGGTACATTCATTATGCGCTCGCGGTAAACTAAGGTGTCTATAACGCCGTCTTGGCAGCAAAAAAGAAATACCTCCGTCTCTGATCTCAATCCAGCAGACTTAAGAAATATGTTGGACAGACCCATCGAGAGGTCTTCTCTACGTATGATGGCGTAGAATTTACCATGAAGGGGCTTGTCAGCATGTTCTCTTAGTATAAGCCTAGCTCCTCCGCGGCCCTATATGCGGCACGCTATTGAAACCCCGTAGCATTGTCGACTTGATGTTGATGTAAGAGTTGCATAAGAGAATCTGTGCTATTTAGAACTGATCAGGCTGTAGCCAGATCCATTTTTTGATTAAGATACTTCAAGTTTAGCAAGCCTCTACCCCCTTTATTCAAAGGGAGGTATATTCGAGGTACGCTAGATCTGGGATGATGATTTCGATGCATCGTCATCATCTTGCGTGTAGAGCAGTATAGTAACGGCCAGCATATTGGTCGCCTGGATCTTATTCTTTCTAAATAATTCGCAAGTTTAAATTTTTCTGAGAATTTGGCGACAACTTTCTTAAGGACCGTTTTTAACTCGCGGACATTTTGCATTTCTGCTTGCGGTATTGCGAGATAGTTATATGTATCTCCATTACGTTTCTCGTCACGTAATGATGTAGTTTCTAGTCTTCCTTGGTGTAGGTGGACGCAAGCACACTTGTCCAGTCCAAAGCTTATGTGAATCGCTTTAGAGTACCCATTTACCGCCTCCACAAGGATGTTAAGGTCTTCTTTCGCGGAAGCAAAGAGTTTAAGGTCGTCCATGTATAAAAGGTTGTTGACCTTATATTCTCCTCTGTTTGGCGGGCCACATAGGTATCCAGAACTTTTGCCTCGGCGCACAAAAGATAGAGGCAAGAGGGAGATGCAGATAAGTATCGGATTTAGAGTCTCCATGGAAGACCCCCCTCTTATATGTGATATAGCTGGTAGTCACTTGTCTTTTGTCAGATGTTATGACAAATCTTGTCCGCCACAAGAGCATAAACTCTCTTATGCATCTCACTACTTTTGGATGCACCTCCAGGAACTTAAGGGGCTTAATAAGTAGCTCATGGGTCATGCTATTAAAGGCCTTATGGTAGTCTTTCTAAGCCATGGACAGATTGCGTCGATACCTGATCGAGTCTGGGTAATAGATGGGGGGGGGGGGAGGCATATTAGAAGTGGACTTTTTCCACCAAAAGTTGTTGATTTTATCTGGCCCTGGCGCTGAAAAGTTTTCAGTTCTAGCGATAACTTTCTTCACTTCTACAGCAGTAATTAATGGACACTCTTTCTCTGGACCTTGTAACCTTTGCCTTTTGCAAAAGTTACGGTAGAGTGATATATCTGGCGCGTCTTCATTTACCTGATAAGTATCTCCATATACAGTAAAAACTCGCCTTTTTCCTGACCTTGAAACGAAACGATTCTTTTATTTCTAAGCTGGAGGTGGCCCCACCCTTACCGTGAGTGAGCAGGTTATTTTTATCAACGACGTTCATTGGCTGCCCCGTCCTTGTATCGATGCGCTGCCTGTCGCTACTTTTTCAGCCGAAAAGCGCGGGTGATTTGAAATCAGTAATAAATACTATTAATAATAATACAAATAAATACACCCCATATTCCTAGAACTGCTGGTCCACGCAGTTTCTCAGCGCGTAGGGCAAGAGACGGTTGCGACTCTCGCCTCGGAAGGGCCGAGTGCGCGAGTAGTCAGTCGCGTATATTACGCAATATGATGCACTCTGAGTGAAAACGGCTCAGGCGGTCTCGGCTTATTGCGCAGTTGAAAAAGTCGTGGTCCGTTAGTCTGCATGCATGAATCAGTATTTGTCAGTGTTTCTTCAAGTGTCTTTCAAGTATTTTGTTGGCGCACGACGATTTGCCACCTAAAATTCAATATTATAGAATCAAAGAACGACTCAAATATTTCGCGGAATAGTGAGTCTTGTGGCATGACGTCGATAGGTGGAAATGCCAGCCGTCAGGAAGGTTAGTACATGCTACTGCAACTGCATACGACTTTTTGGAGAAAATCTCCGAAACGTGAAGGTAAGTTATAAAGGTCTACATAGTAATTTTTTTAAAGTGTAGAATGCATTTGCGCAATTCTGTTTCATCATCCTTTCATCGGTTGAAGACCTTTCAGTTTCAGTTTTCCAAAATTTGAGGTTAGAGTACCACTAACCTGACATTTAGGATATTTTATTTTATTTCGTGAAACTGAAATGTCGTGAATCCACAAAAGAATGGATCATGACTGAGAAAATAGATTCTACACGTGAGAAATATTACTATTTGTAAGTTTATGACTTTAACGTTTGTAATATTTGTTCGAAAACGTCTTGAGACGTATTCCCATGACGTCTCATGAAAGTACTCAATTCAAGGCTTCCCGCTCTTCGGGCCTCTTTTTTTTAATTGGTTAGCCACTGACGCGGAGGAGAATATACCAGGACCGTGGTGGGAGTTGCCGGAACTGCGAAAATGGAAATAACCGTCTACAGCCCACGGGAAATAGTGGTGACAGGAAATAAGGGAGACAGAAATATGTGAGACTCCACTGTACTTGCTCCCAGAAGACTGCAATCTCTTCTCGACTAGGCCGATTTTTAACGGCACGTGAAGTTTTATTGAACAGACAGGAAGGATGAGTAGAAAAGGTGGAATTTTCCTGAAACCACTTTACTCACCGTTCCAGGCACTGCTTCGCTGTTGAAAGAGATCTCATTTTTAGCGTCCAAAGCTGCTTGATGGTCAACAGTTTACACTTGTTCAGCTTGTGATTTGCTTTCCTTAAGTTTCGAGCAAGTGACCTAACTTTTGTAATGAATTTTTTATTTAATTTTACGTAGCTAATCACGCATGCTTGATGCATGCCTTCTCGCCGTTTTAATTTTAAACTAAAACTGTGCAATACGCTCGCTAGTCTTACTCAGGCGTACTGAAGTATCGATACTTCTATTGTCGCTAATCAGGGAGACCGCCTTCTCGTAAACTACACAGTTCAGATACCAGAGATTATCATCTTTGGGGAGAAAATTCGGGAGAGCAGTTTTAGCTTCAGCTAATTTGTCCATCCTGAGAAAGACTTTTTGGTGGATAGATCTCCTACTCCTTATGTTGGCATTATCCGCTATCTCCAAAGGTGGTCCTGCTGGAACGGGTGGTATGTTCGCTGGAGGATGTTGCTCTTCTTACTGATAAAGAGCTTCATATCGGTTTTTGCTCAAAAATCATAATTGTTCTCTTAAATACTGAGGCGTTTTATGAGCATATTCCGGGTGCATATTGACCCAACGGTCATGTAACCTTGCATGAATCCTCTTCGCCCCGATGAGCTTTTTATTAACATGTAAGGATGTCCCTCCTGATTTGGTTATTATTATTATTTTTAAAAAACTTGATAATCAAAAAGTTTTATGAGATACAACCAAATTTCTGTATAAATACAAAAAAATTTAATTTTGTTTGTGAACTTTATTTATCTATAACAAAGACGTAGCATTGAATATTTCCTGTTGGGGAAGAAAACATCCATCGCGCCAAAGGAGACGCTGTGGTGCCATAACAAACATAGCTGCGATTATCATAGGGATCTTATACGATTTATATTTCCTAAGGAGTAGTAGCAGTAAATAATGCAGTAAGTATTTAGTATTATTATATATATATATATATATATATATTTATTATTGAAACATGCAATCATTAAAGCTAGACCCTATGTTTTTCCGTCTATTTACTATGATAATGCCTGTCATATTGATAAGTCACGTAGGAAACTATCGTGCCGCATGTCATGTTTAAATCAACAATCTCGCGTTATTAGGGAGATTAGCGAAAAATAATAAATATTCTGTGCGAATATGCATAAAGTTTGCACTTCTTACTCCAATTTGTTTATAAAAATCTTGACCAACATTTATGATTATGTATAACTGCTAGAAACATATAAAGTAGTTCCCCTTAATAGAATGGTTTAGATTTACAAAAAATAGCGAATTTATCCATTTTTTAATAAAAATTGGATGATTATAAAAGAGAAATAAATTTATTCAGTTTTTCTCGTGTCTTTGAGACAATTATTTTTATTGAGAATTTTCAGGTATAAGCCGGCCTTTTGTTGAAGTCGGTTATATAGGTAGATTCGGAATCCTTATTAAAGGTTATAATGTTTACCTAAATAAAATTATGAATGACCAATATTGCTTTTTCTCTGATGCGATAATATAGACTCTGGCCTTTTTTCTGTCAAACTAATCAAATCGACGGGCAGTGGGCGCTAGAAGCTTCAGCGTCACCACTAAAGACGCAGTTATAGAAAGCATTACACTGCGTATGTGAAAAACGTTACTCTAAATTAATTATTTTGCATTTCATCATATTCCTTCAGCATTACATGATCAGCTTTTTTATGAACTGCTTTAATAAATTGGCTAGAATTACGCTTTCACTTAACTTTTAGTCTCGGGCAACTACTCGAGGGACTGCTGATCCGGGATTTTGTTATCCCTCTAAAATACATTGAGTGCCGTACCCATGCAGAAGAAGAAGAAAAAGAGGAAGAAGGCAAGTCTCATTTTGCGCGCCATCCACAGGCAGCGAGAGGAGGCTTTTGCGAACATTAAGAGAAAAATACTTCGCTGCTAGCAATGCGAGCCTTTTCCTCTCCCTATCATCTTTTACTCACAAGTTTTATTGAAAACTTACGTGGTTTAATATAAAAAAATAAGTGCGCAGAAACCGCGCAAGTTGCAAGTGAAACTCGTCAATAAAACAAGAAGAGAATGAAAGGAAAATGTAAACTTTTATGGAAATGAGTTAAAACATTAAGTATAAAAGTATAAGTTTTTCTTGTCAAATAAAAATTGACATTTGATTGGAAATACATATTTTATGTGTGCTGATTATCATTATGTAATTACTGTAATGGTTCCATTGTTCCATCCTTGTAGAAGTTCGACTTCCAACACGCGTGGTATCCACGCATCCTTTTTACAACATTTACTTTGTATCACCATAGAGTTTAATTAAGCATAAAATGTATATAAAAATGTGAATCAGAACATACTGACTTTCTTCAAAATCGAACATTTTAATTTTCAATTACCTTTTGTATAGACGATAAATTTATTTAAAACGATTTGTACAGTAAACTTTACACTATAACACATCCCTCGTGAAAAGAGATATCGACTGAATACGGCTTCCAGGATAACTGAAGTCAGAGTTTTGTATTTTTCTAGTACGCACTCCTGAGTTTATACCTGCATTATTTTTAGTCTGCTGAAATAGACGCCATTCTCTCTATTTTATGTAAGCACGTCTGTCTTTATCAGCAAACTAGTTAGCTGAAGGTCCTCAAGGACCTTATCTTCAACCAGTTACGGGCTATATTTATATAGCATGATCCGATTCTATTGTTCTAATGTCCACATTATACCTTGACCTCCACACTGTGGACCGCACCGACAGGGCCGACCATTTCCAAAAAACAGGTAGCGAGCTTGGAACTAAATAGTTAACATCTGCTAAGGATTAAATTTTATAAATGCAAAAATGTATGATTTTGCAATAAATGGTTTGAAAGGAAGAAATTCGGAACCAGTAGGTCTTATGACTTCAGGCATCCAAAATTTTCAATAAAGCGCTTAAAAATTGAGTGTCCCCTGACGTTTGAAAATCCAAATTGGAAATTGTTAATTTTAAAACGTATATTAATTGAGAGAATTACATCCGCCATCTTTTATTCGTTACAAGAAAATCGTATCTTTTTCAGGTTTTTAATAAATTGCAAAAAACCAGTTGTTTTTAAGTAAATTTTTTATTCAATTTTTGTCTTTAACTCGTGCTCAAATCCACAGTTTTTTTAATTTCTTTATAAAATTTAGAGACAATATTCCTTATAGCATTCTTGTTATGACAGTTAGAGATAAAGCTTTTGAATCTTTATTTATAACAATATAAAAAATTATTTTTTGAGCTATTGCATAATTCATTTCACAATCTGTTTGAGCATTTCGTTTATCGAGGAAAGTTTGATCAAACAAAAACTTCCTAAAGTACAGAGAAGTTTTCTGAAAAGGCTTTTGAAAATTAAATAAATAGGTAAAAAACTGTGAACGCTAAACTTTTAGCGCGCGACTGATCTTCCATGCGTGTATATGCCGAGCGGGGATGAATAGTGTCGCATCGGCGTCGGAACACATGCAAGACGCATTGACGCATGGGAAATCAGTCGCGTGCTTATAGTTAAGCGTTAACAGTTTTTTACCTGTTAATTTATTTTTAAAAATCCCCTGCAGAAAACATCTCTATACATTTTCGAATAACTTCTTCGCAGGAAGTTTTTGTTTGCTCAAGGTTTCCGCGATAAACGAAACGCTCAAACATTTTGTGGAACGAATTATGCAATAGCTCAAAAAATAATTTATTTATATGGTTATAAATGCAGACTGAAACTTGTATATCTGTTATAACAAGAATTCTATGAGGAATATTGTCTCTAAAGTTTATACAAAAATTCCAAAAACTGATGATTTTGAGCACGAGTTGAAGACAAAAATTGAATTCAAAATTGATTTTAAACAGACTGTTTTTTTTTTGCAATTTTTTAAAACGTAAAAAAGATACGATTTTCCTGCAAAATAAGTAAAGGTGCGGGATATAATTCACTGCCATAACATACGTTATAAAATAAAAAATTTCCCAGTTGGATTGGTAGTCGTCAGGGGTCAAATCCGCTGCGCTATAATGAATCTACGTCTTGCTCTTGCATGGGGACACTTAATTATAATTGTGTACCAATGTCTAGTATACTGATGGAGATAGGAATAAATGGACAACTTTTTTCAATTTTTTACCAAGGAACATAATTATTATTGTAGGTAGTTAATAATAATAATAATAATTCAAGGTCCAGAGGAAGAGTGTCCACTAATTACTGCTGAAGAAGTGAAGAAAGTTATCGCTAGAACTAAAAACTTTTTAGCGACAGGGCCAGATAAAATCAACAGCTCGTATATTTACTACTTTCTCAAACGGAGAACAACCCATCCCGCAGTGGCTAGTGGAAGGACTCACGGCATTGATCCCTAACACCGGAGATTTGTCATGTTCACAGAACTACAGGCCCATAGCCTGTTCAAACACCAGCTACAAGCTATTCACTAGAATCCTCAAAGATAGGATATTAACATGTATAGAGCCGGTATGGAGTGCAATAGTTGAACAACGTGGATGCAAGAGAGGGCTGGGAGGTTGCAGGGAGAACCTTTTAATAGACAGGTGTATTACCCAGGACTCGATCAAGTATCGACGCAATCTGCCCATGGCTTGGATTGACTACCGTAAAGCATTCTATAACACGAACCATGAGCTACTTATTAAGTTCCTTGAGTGCCTGGAGGTGCGTCCAAAAATAGTGAGATGCATAAAAGAGCTTATGCTCTTGTGGCGGACAAGATTTGCCATAACATCTGACAAAAGACAAGTGACTACCAGCGATATCACATATAAGAGGGGGGTCTTCCAAGGAGACTCTAAATCCGATACTTATCTGCATCTCCCTCTTGCCTCTATCTTCTGTGCTCCGAGGCAAAAGCTCTGGATACCTATGTGGCCCGCCAAACAGAGGAGAATATAAGGTCAACAACCTTTTATACATGGACGACCTTAAACTCTTTGCTTCCTCGAAAGAGGACCTTAACATTCTTGTGGAGGCGGTAAATAGGTACTCTAAAGCGATTGGCATGGGCTTCGTACTGGAAAAGTGTGCCTGCGTCCACCTGCACCAAGGAAGACTAGAAACTACATCATCGCGTGACGATTATGATTGTCAACTCACAGGCGGAAATACCATTCAACATCTTGCAAGCAGAAGCCCAAAATGCCCGCGAGTTAAAAACGGCACTTGAAAAAGGTATGGCCAAATTCTTAGAAAAATTAAAGCTTGCTAATCATTTGGAAAGAATAAGATCCAGGCGACCAATATACTGGCCGTTCCTATACTTCTCTACACGTTTGGTGCAGTAAATTGGAATGTCGACGACTTGAAGCAACTTGACCGAAGCACACGCAAGATGATGACAATCCATCGAAGTCATCATCCTAGATATTCCGTACCTCGAATATACCTACCTCGAAATAACGGCGGTAGAGGCTTGCTAAGCTTGGAGTGTTTTCATCGAAGAACGGTTCTGGCCACAGCCTGCTCAGTTCTAAATAGCGCAGATTCTATTATCCGACTCTTACATCAACATAAAGTCGTCAATGCTGCGGCATTTCTATACCGTGCCGCAGGTAGGGCCGCAGAGGAGCTTGGCCTCCCATTTGATTCCAGCGACACTACACATGGCCTAGCATCACTGACACCTTCGGTGCTCAAAAGTCGTGTACAGGAAGCAGAGCATTCGCTTCTACGAAGAGAACATGCTGACAAGCTCCTTCATGGTAAATTTTACGGCATCATACGTAAAGAAGAGCTCTCGATGGGTATATGCAACATGTTTCACAAGTCTGCTGGATTGAGATCGGAGACGGGATTTCTCTTTGCCTATCAAGATAGCGTTATAGATAACTTAGTTTACCGCGAGCGCATAATGAATGTACCTGTAGGCGATACCAACTGCCGAGCGTGCAAGCAAGAGCCAGAAACACTTGGAAAACATAGAGAGACACAATGTGGCTCTAAAAGTGTTATATTAACATTTTAGGCACTTCTATGTTGTTGGTCTATTGTCCGTCTGGCCATAAGCCCAGACGGAACTCGAGTCCGTTGTGGAGAATGATCAGTGTAAGATCTACTGAAATTTCTCCTTGTCCACCACTCAACCTATCAGTGCTGCAAAGTCTGATATTGTCCTCCAAGATCTGAACACGAAGATAATTTACGTGATTGAATTCTTGGCAGCAACTATGGTAATATCACGGCAAAGGATTTCATTTCTTAACCATCTCAACAAAATCCCGACTTGCCAGCGTCAGGCTCAGTCCATTGCGAGCCGGATGCAAGAGGTGGTTCTTCTGGTATCACTTTATCTGGTCCATCAAGACTGTTCCTCATAACATTCTACAAAGATTGGTAGCTCTAAAAAAGTGTCCAGAGCTGAAACTTTTATCTTCAACTGTGCTGTCTGCCGCGTAAGATCATCCACGTTTAGAGACTGGACTCCAAGGGAGAGTGTTGTCCGAAGTCTCTTGCATAAATTTCCTGCTCTTGCTTACCTTTTGGAATAGAAAAAGCAGGAGTGGATGACGTACACGTTCCAGTTGCATCGGGATTTGTTGCTTTAACTAACCATGATCGTAGCTTCCGGAGCCTACAACTTCTCATAATAACCCAACCGAAGGTGTTATCCCGTTGGCGTCGCTATAGGGCTCGGGCTTTCCTCTGATGACTTTAACGGCTATGTTGGCTGTAGCATTGCTACTGATAGGATTTCCCGTGCCAGACAAAAAGAGAACGAAGAGGAAAGGGACTAAGAGGTACTCCAAAACCCATAGTTTAAAATAAGGAGTCTTTTAAATATTTTTAAACGCTTTTCGCTTCCCGAGGATCGCCGGGGCGCCCCCGGAGCCACCGCTGGGGGCCACAGCATGTAGGACGGTGGTGATGGTAAGCTGCGAGATGGTCAGGCAAATCGCACTAATCAAACAGCTGGCCAGCAAGAACATCAGCGACAAACGGCAAACCGTGGAACATCAAATGTGCCTGCTGAGGATGCTTTGGCTAGCGTTATCAATTTCAAAAGAAAAGTACCTTAAACAGAAATACTGTGGGAGAGCATCAAGTGGGATACCACAATGAAAGAGGAATTGGTGCGTCTCTGCTAAAAAAGTGCGATTTATGAAGCGAAAAGTGAAAAGGGATACAACTTCAGGACTATGTTTGCTTTGAAGTGAGACGGTAGCTCTAAGAAAGCACCCACAGGCGACTGTTGTCACCTTCAACACTGGCGGCCGCTGTATAAGGATAATAGCGGTAAAAGGGGAACTGCGAATAACACCATTCTCCTAATTTTGTACCTAAAACATCATCGCAAAAGATTTCAAACATCGTATTAAATTAACTTATAAAATCCCTATCTCCTCAGATTTAAGTAACCAAGGTTTAAGTAATAAAACACATTTTGAACAACAAAAAGTCACCCTTTTCGATTCCTGTCAGAATTTCTGTCGCATAACTTTTAACAAACGGAAAAGAAAGCCTGAACACACATGCACAAGTAATGCCTTATTTTTTTAAATCATGAAAAGTGTAAATAATTTCCAACTGCTATGACATTTATTGATTTAAAAAAAATAACAGATAAAATGTTCTCGTCAAATTGAAACCTTGTGTGTTTTGTTGTTAATTTTGTTACATGTTATGCGACAAAAATTGTTACAGGAATCGAAAAGGGTGACTTTTGATGTTAGAAAAGGTGTTGTGCTATTTTAATCTTGTCAACAAAGGACAATGTTAAAAATCGATCGATTTCCGCCCCACTCCCGAACGTTTTCTAGCTACTCTAAATTGCTTTAATAGGCGTGTATTTGATGAAAATACATGTTTAAAATCAGCGTACTCCGGGTAAATTGCTCCAGTTTGCCATATATGCGTAAAACCGTATCAACCTTGTTTAACCGCTGAAGGTGCATTTTTGGAAATCAAACGGTTTTCGCCCCGCTCCGGAACGTTTTCTAGCTATTCTAAATGGCTCTAATGGGCCTGTCTTTGATGAAAATACATTTTTTAAACCGGCGTACTCAGGCGGAATTGCTCCAGTTTTCCATACATGCGTAAAATCATATAAACCTTGTTTAATCGCTGAGGGTGGATTTTAGGAAATCGATCGACTTTCGACCCGCTCCGGAACATTTTCCAGCTATGTTAAATTACTCTATTAGGCTTGTATTTGATAAAAATACATGTTTAATACCGGCGTACTCCAGGGAAATTGCTCCAGTTTGCCATAGATGCGTAAAATCATATAAACCTTGTTTAACCGCTGAAGGTGGATTTTTGGAAATCAATCGATTTTCGCCCCGCCCCGGAACGTTTTCTAGCTATTCTAAATTGCTCTAATGGGCCTGTCTTTCATGAAAATACATGTTTAAAACCGGCGTACTGCGGACAAATAGCTCCAGTTTGCCATACATGCGTAAGATCATATAAACCTTGCTTAACCGCTGAAGGTGGATTCTTGGAAATCGATCGATTTTTGAATCGCTTCGGAACATTTTGCAGCTATGTTGAATTACTCCATTAGGCTTGTATTTGATGGAAATACATGTTTAAGACCAGCGTACTCCGGGGAAATTGCTCCAGTTTGCCATGCATGCGTAAAATCATATAAACCTTGTTTAACCGCTGAAGGTGAATTTTTGGAAATCAATTGATTTTGCCCCGCTCCGGAACGTTTTTCAGCTATTCTAAATTGCTCTAATGGGCTTGTCTTTGATGAAAATACATTTTTTAAACCGGCGTACTCCGGAGAAATTGCTCCAGTTTGCCATACATGCGTAAAATCATATAAACCTTGTTTAACCGCAAAAGGTGGATTCTTGGAAATCGATCGATTTTCGAGCCGCTCCGGAACATTTTCCAGCTACGTTAAATTACCCCATTAGGCTTGTATTTGATGGGAATATACGTATAAAACCGGCGTACTGCGATGAAATTGTCCACATTCAGAGGTACGACCAGTATCGTCATTAAATCCACCTTCAGCGGTTAAACAAGGTGTATACGGTTTTACGCATATATGGCAAACTGGAGCAATTTCCCCGGAATACGCCGGTTTTAAACATGTATTTTCATCGAATACACGACTATTAGAGCAATTTAGAATAGCTAGAAAACGTTCCGGAATGGGGCGGAAATCGATCGATTTTTAACATTGTCCTTTTGAAGAATGAAATTATCGTTGGTTTCTCGAATTGATATCTCTTTGTTACTTTTTTTTACAAGTTGCGTAACACAAATTCTGAAAGAAATAAAAAAGAGTTACTTCTGTGGTTAGAAAATATGTTTTTTCACTTGAATCTGGTTAACAAATTTTCAACAAAGCAATTTGGCTGGGTTTCGCGGATGCTCAGCTTTTTTTGTTACTTTTGTTACAAGTAATGTAACCGAAATTCTGAGAGAAAAGATGTTTTTTTAGTTTGAACTTGTTAATAAATGTTAAAGAGAAGGATTCAGAATTTTTAAAAGTTTGAGAGGTTTGAGCTTTACGTTTTGCAATAAACAATGGAAGAGCGGCAGCTCAACGGGGAATTACAGAATGCGGAGCTGAAGTATGTCGCCAAAAAGTACACTATCTTATCGCTTTGAACACGTACAAGTGGTCGCTAAAGCTCGCTTCTCATTGGTTGGATAGGCCCAACTTCGAAGCTTTTTTGTGTGAAAAATAAGCTTCGTACAGCCTTTTGCTAGATGTTTTCTTTGTATATTTTTTGGTGCACCGTTACTTACTTCCCGCTGTTTCATAGGTGGTGGGAGATCCTGTATATATAAATTTATTAATGCATAACAAATGAATACCATGAAGATGAATCATGTAAGTAATTTGTAAAATGTGAAGAGGATCAGTGACGACACTTGCGGGCCTAATAGTGGGATTGGACTAACGAGGATTTTATCTTCGAGGGTCAAAACAAACATAGTGTTCTGAGGACCAGAAAATTACTGTTTAAGATATATTTCAAACAACGCCTATATATACGCTGTCTTCAGTTGGTATTTATTTTCACGCGAGATATCATAAAAGAAAAATTGCTTTTCTGTTTAATAAAATTATCTAGCTAATTTTTAGGGATACTGAATTGAAAGGTTCCTAATATATGCCCCTGAGTTTGAACTATGAAATAATTTGACAAATTTATACATTGGAACAGTGAAAAAGGAAGAGTGCCTGCTTGGTGTGATCGTATTTTATGGAAAGGAGATGTAATTAATTCTGTTGAATATCGAAGTCATCCTGAATTGAAAATATCCGATCATAAGCCAGTCAGCGCTATTTTTGATTCACAGGTAAATATTGCTACTGAATGATTTTACATTTTTTTTTACATTTTTCCTATAATATGTGTACGTCCATATGAACAAGGCCTATGCTGTCGATATGGAGTCACATATCTGTACAGATACCCAAATAAAATCCTGAAATTGGAAGCCCGAAATAAAGGTCTAGCTTCAAAAACTAGTTTGAAGTTGAAACTTAAAGAAATCGCTTTTTGAAAAAAAAAATCTGAAGTTGTTAAGACAATTCATAAGGGCGTGTGTTACTTTTATTATTCTATTTAAAAATAGACATATTTTCGGTTGCGTTAGAGAAATGGGCTTGGTGCCGATAAATAAAGAATAGGTCAAAGTATCACCCCACAACGGAAATCCAAAGTGGCTATATGAGGAACTGGCCAGTGAACTCATAAACCTAGATCGAAAACATGGACCTTTTACATCTAAAAAGGCATTCCGTCCATCTGGACGTACACAGAGAGGTTTTTGTTTCTCAACTGCTCTAACCCAAAAATCGATGGTTATTAATTAGATATTCGTTAGAGGCCTTTACCAGTGATTAGGTATTAAGTTTTTATAACGGAATTCTCTGCCTTATAGATTGCTGATAATCAGGGTCCCACTATATCGAAATTATTTTTCTTTCTAGAATAAATTTAAAAAACGCAAGACAGTAGGTTTCTAACAAATTCACTGCGGGCTGGGTTTGAAGCTACAACCACCTCAGTACATGTCAGGTGCGCTACCAATTACGCAGCAACCACTGCTATATACATGTAACATCTAATCACTGGTAAAGGCCTCGAACCGATCTCTCTCATAAGAGTTTAAGTAGTAATATAAAACTCAGTTATAACGTAAGTTTTTCCACCAACACCAATTTTTTTCCAATTTTTTTGCGAGATCTGACATCCTTTTAGATAGTGGTAAAGTTCCTGATTACGTTTAGAAATAGTTTCGGCGTTTAAATTGGTGAAAGATCGATTTTTCAAAATGGGAGGCTAAGTTCTGCCCCCCCCCCC
>CAKNWT010286490.1:0-15568 GCA_932066315.1 Andricus coriarius | reverse complement strand
TTTTTAGATGAAAATTCATCATCCTTTCGATTAAAAAATTAACTATTTCATAAGAAATCCATTTATAAATGCAATACCCTTAGTTTGCAATATATTATGTGTATTTACTATTTTCCTATTACAAACTTTTTTTACGTTAGATATTACAATTCCCCTCCCCCCCCCATAATAACCGGCAAGATGTTACCAAATTAATAGATTTGAATAAACTTAGGAACAAACCATTTTTTTGCATTAGCATTATTGTTCTCCAAGGTGTAAAATGTATAACTAGCAGAAAAAATAAAAAATTGGTCAGGGAAATTCAGGGAATTGCGAAATTCGAATTTTGTTGAAAACCTGATTTAGGACTTTACTTAAAAGAAAATATAAATAAATCAATCAAATAAACACACAGAGGAAATTCGTCGTTTTCGAGAAAAGTGTTATATCCCATTTTCACACAGAGAAATAACTATATTCATTCGATCTGGATGAAAGGGAGACATTTTAATTGGTGTTTGGATCCAAAGTTGCGGAATCATCTATGAGGGAGGAAATAGTGACGCGTGACGAGAAAAATGTCTCGTAACCGGAAACATGATGCCGAACAAAAGGTGGGCTCGTGCACAAACATCGTTTACTCTTCTGGGGATGACAATCTACTAGGAACCCCCGTGGGTCGGGGGTGCGAATCGAATAACACCAGTTGTAACGCGTTATTCGTTAGCCGCTCGGCTTTTTGCAGCCAGATCATACGGGACTTCCCTTTCCCTTTGCCTTTTCCACTTTTCGAAGGGTGAGAGTTGGTTAGGCTGTCGTTACGTGTCTCGTCAGTCAGCGACCTGCTGCTGGCTACAGTGTTTCCTGGCCCACTGGGAATCATCTTCCAAGCAAACCACCGCAATGGAAAGATCGATGAGTCCGATAACTCTCTGTTTTTGATAATTTCTTCCCGGGGATTCCCCTTCATGAACTTGCTTTGATGACCAAATTTCTTCACGAGCGAGTACGCTTCAATTAAGTGTTTTAATTTGAATATTCCCAAATATTAATCCATTTTTATTTTCAAGGGCGAAAGGTTTTTAAATTAGAAGTGGCAATTTGAACTGACTAATTCGAATTTTAGAATTCGAGACCCCAGAGGCTTAGAACCGCAGGGTGTTATCTTCGATTTTGCCAACTTTGTAGGAGAGGCTTTTCATAATTGGGTAGTTTGTACATGTAGATGTTTACTGATAATGAGAAGCATATTTTTTTTATCTGTTTCCAGCAAGGATGATTAGAGCACTGATGCAAGATTTAACTTCGGGAATGCTCAAACTTCAGAGTAATAAATTATTTGAATTTTAAGATAGAACTTTGTGGCTCTAAAGTAGGGCAAATTGTATGGAGATAGAACCTTGAGATTATGTAAGATTAGTATAAAGTTGGCTTCCTCTTAATTGACTTGTATCAACAGTAAATGTAAATGCTTAAAATGTTGCTATACAGAAACCTTTCATCATTTTGACGCTGGAAGCCGTCTTGAATTTTGCACTGATTGTGATCTTTTTTATTTGCATGATTGTAATCTGGCCTAAATAGTACCCTATGGCCTTGGGGTCACGAATTTTCAAATTAAGAGTGGATATACACAAGAGTCAAACGCCAAGTTTTCCAAATCGGGTTTATTTGCTAAAAAAATCAGAAAAATTCGAATACACGTTTCTGACAAAAGATTTTTTTAGGGCTGTATTTTTCAAAGTGAGAAACATTTCTCATTTAGAGAGAGGTCTTAGGAGACAGGATATTTCTAATCTCAAAGTAAAAAATTCAATTTCAGTTTTCTCGAGACTGGATAACTATTTTTTATTACTCTGTTGTCCCCTGCATCCCATACTAAATAATGCAAAAATCAATTTCCCATTTTTTTAAAATTTTGCTAATTATTATTTTTTAAGTAAAACTGATATTTCACTTTTATACGTGGATAGCTTTTTTTAAGCAAGCTTTTTCTTTCGATAGGGCATACAAATATTTCGAATTTGCTCTCTTCTTTTTTTAAATGGTCTTGCTGAATTTACAGCACCCTTCAAATACGCCATTTAAATTTGTAGCTTTCCAAATTATAGGCTTAATTTATCGTTTCCCTTATATTTGACTAAATTATACAGCCCGAATTAAAATGGTTTTAATTTAATGTGCCTGGATTTGAAAAGGTTTAAGTTGTAATAATTCAAGTTTATTTCTTTTTTTGAGGATTTAATCATACAAGTTTTATCATCAATTGGAAGGGCCAACTTTGAATGCTTTTAAACCTAAAGAGGCAAATTTGTGATTTCTTAAATTACAATCGTTTAAATAATTCGCATTTCCAAAATAGGCTGAAGATTTATTTCTTAGAAAGCCTTCATAATTGAAAGCATGACAGTACAAAAATAGGTAATCAAAAAATCGGAATTTTTCAGGAGAGAAAAAATATTCTGTGAAATAGAAATCATCATTTTAAGGTAAAAAAAGTGCACTCCGTAGCTCAAGTGTTGCTGAATTGAGGCCAAAAAAGTTTGATTAGAAGAAGTTATCTTAAAGTCACACTAAGTTAAAATTGTAGCAGACTCAATGGCAAATTGCGATGCAAATATGCAAATTTAGGTTAAAATAAAAAACAAAAACTTACTTTCGAGATATTAAGTTTTTAAATGCAGGTATGAATGGTTTGACCTAAAAAAGTAAGCCAATTCCGAATAGAAAGTCATTTTAAAAATCAATCATCACTAGCGATTTTTTTTGTAAACCAGTGTTATTTAGAAAAATAAAATGTTCTTCCAAGTTATAGGGATGGCAAATAAGAATAAAAAAATCTGATAGCAAAAAATGTTATTCCGAGCAAATCTAGTTTGATATACTCGATATCACAGTGTGACAGACGTTTTTTGCTGAAGGCCGATAAAAATAAAATTATTTTTTCCAATAAACGATAAGAATTATAAGAAATATCGATGCTGAAAGGAAGAAACAAATTATTACTACGTAAAAATTTCAACTAAATTTTAAGTAAAATTTAAAATCAAACATTTTTGTATTACTATACTAAAAAATGAGATTTCGAACAAAGCCTTCGATCACACTCTATTTGATTTCTTAAGTATTTTGTATGCAATTAGCCCATTTTTCTAAAAAAATCAGGGCGCCCAGCGTGCGAAAAAGCGTGAATTTCTTTGTTTTTTGATTGACTGTATTTTCACAACATTTTCTACCAAAAAGTACAAAATGGTTTGTGAATGTTCAAACGATTCAGAAAGATTAAACATGATTTGGCAGTAATAAGAAAGGGAAGTTTTTACAACAGAAATTGAAACTAAAAAATAATAACGTAATAAAAAATACAAAGTTTACTAAATTTTTTTTATTGTTTCGCGAGGCTATCAAAAAGATAGAAGAAGGAGTCTTCCACAAGATTAATTTTTATACATTGCACCATAAATGTTAATTTAATTAATTTAATTTTAAATTAAATTAAATGTTAATTAAAATAATTTTATTTTTTCTGCGCCAGGACTTTTTGTTGATGAAAATTCGCTAGAAAAAATTGGATATGCCCGGAGAATAAAAAATGTAAATGCAGTAAATTTTTAGAATGCAGAGATGTATGTATTTAAAAAAGATTATATTTATCTAGCTCAGCTGACGGAAATATTTTGTACATCTGACCGCTTTCTACTCATGGTACACTAGTATAAATTGGCAAGTCTCAGCCAATAAAAAACGGGGAAGAAACATATTTTCCATATAGTTATTTTCATGGGGTTCTTAAGAATTAATTTTTCTATTTACAATAAGCATTGAAAGTATGAAATTAGAGGAATAAAAATTAGATAAATAGTAGAATTATAAAATTCTCAATTTTGAGTTTATCTTTTTTTCTATTTGTTCACCTCCTTAACTTTTTTTCTGAAGTTTTTTTAGTCATTAAAAAGTTCTGAAGAGTTTGAAAAATTTTTAAAGCTAGCTAAAAAAATATAATTCTAAAAAACACAAATATCTACAGTCGAAACTCCGAGCAATGCCGTTTTCGGGGCTGTAGGGGAGTATAATTCTAAGAAGCCATAAACCCTCACTCTAAGCGGGGTCACGCTCGTATGCGTGGAGAAGAATTCAGCTGACAAACTCCGAGCAATGCCGCGCGTCGGTTAGGTTAAAAATCTATCTCAAACATTGTGTTATGTACCTAGTGTACATTACATTTGTACAAAAGCAATTCATATTGGATTATTTCGTTATATACCCGAGTAACCTGTGAAATCTCGTGCAGTACATTAATAATTAATTACTGTGTCGTATTGCTTGTTTTTTCTTTTTTTTACAAAAAGAAACTCAAATATCGAATTGTCAATTATAACCTCAATTTGATGTCACGCGTGTAATCTTATTAATTATAACAATACATGTAAAACTTAAAGAAAAAAAACAATGAAAAGCTTTTTTTACAGTAGTAAAAATAGATATTCGTTCATTTGAAATATGGAAATTCACTCTTTCACTCTTTCTTACGTTTTGTACTGCGTAATAATACTGCGAGCAGTTTTCTCATAGAAACGCATATGAAATGAGCTGAAATCAGGCATCTAATATCTTCTAAACGCGATTTTATCATTTTTCATGGTTTTCTTCAGTTTTTACCGTTCACATTTTATGTTGAACATTCATCCAGAACATCTGTATCCAAAGCCTTTAAATATTTGACGAAACATAAAAGAAACAATGATTAGTTAGCCCTATAGTACCTAAATTTGATTTGATATCATCTAAAATTTTTTTCAAGTGGAATAAAAATAATTATGAATAACGAACAGTTTTCCTAATATTTTATTTCTTATATGTATAATAAAATGAACAATATGTTTGACTGAACAACTTTAAGATTTTGCCCGGAAAAAACCTTCAGATTCGGCAGTTTCGTTCCCGGCACTCCTCGGAGCGTTAGCTATAAAATGCATCGATCGCGACCAACGCTAAAGTGGTGGGGGTAGCGCTCGAGCGATAAATCGGAGAAGCGGCATTGCTCGAGGCGGCACTGTTCAGAGCTTGGGCTGTATGTGGAAAACACGTTTCCTTTTCATTTTTGATGTATGTATTTTTTTTAACTCGCAACTTCATATCAGTCTTTTACAAATCGACTGCATTTAATTTTTTTTTCTGGTGATTTAAAATTTTATTTAGCGAATTTTTATTAGCATTTTTCTGAAATGTGTCATCAAGAATCTCTTGTCAGTTTGAAAGTGGCATTACAAATTTTTTTTGTTAAAAACGTGGTTCTAATAAACAGGATTTATCTTTTGTGGAGTATTATAAGTATCGGTCAACATTTGAGGAGTTCAACTCTTGTTGAACCCTTGAGTTTAATTATACGTATACCTATTTTCTGTACATTAATAGCCCTATTTTTTTAGGAACATAATAAATTGTCACGAAAATCATTTATTATAAGAAGGACATTTTAAAATCATATTTGCACGAGAATTTTCAAAAAGTCTGCGTGAATTGTACGACAGACCCTGTGAATGCGGCCAGCTTAAAAAAATTACAGTAATTTCAATTAAATACAAACATTTCTCTGTTCTCAACTTTATAACAGAGATAATTTTATTTCCACCCTCAATCTCCTTTCTTTCAGACCAAGTTAAATTTCTCTTATTTCTCGCACGTCTGGATCACACGCGCTCACCCTGAGTGAGACGTAACCACCATGCCTCGCACCTAACAAGACGCAAAAATAAATTGAGAGACGCGAGATTAATGAAACGCCCTTAGGCGTCGGCAAGCGCGAAAGGGGCCCAACGGAACGTGGGTAAAAAGGGACTGTTGCAGACAAGACAAGAGAGAAGGATAGATGTATAAGAATAAGGTAGAGATGTTAAGGAGGTGGAGGGGATTGGGAGCGAGAAAAAGAAAAAAAGAAGAAAAAAGAAAGGAGAGAAATCACAAGGCGGACCCATGGCGGTTGGGTCTGATTACCACCACCGACGTCAGGGTTCTGGACAGCTGATTGGCCTAATTTACTTAGATTTAATTACTGCTCTGTAATCGTCTATCGTTGTCTTGCTCCCTCTTTCTGTTTACCATCCTTCTACTCGCCTTTATTCGCCGAAACTTCTTTTGTAAATGGGAAAAGACACTCGAGGCTAAATACCTTATTTTATATTCAGATTTTTCCTTTTCAGGAAACAAGGGTGAAATTAACTTTTGGCGATCTGAATTATTCATTAAATAATATTCAGTTGCGATCAAAATGAAGAAGGGGAGGTTCATACTGCTAGAGTTTTGAAATGCGGCTGTTTTAAACTGCGAACGTTATAAATTGTGGCCGTTTCAAAATGTTTAAGCTTGAAACAGCGAGTCTCAAAATGCGGGAGTTGTGTACTATGGTAGTTTCAAAGTACGGAATTTTTAAAATGCAGCCGTTTTAAGCTGTGGATATTTCAAACTGCCAGAGTTGCAAGCTACATGAGTTTTAAAATGTGGCTGATTTAAACTGCGGGAGTTGCAAACTGCGGTAGTTTCAAAGTTTGGTTCTTTCAAAATGCGAAGGTTTAAAACTGGAGGTGTTTTCAAGTGTGGGTGTTTTAAATTGCTGTAATTTCATACTGCGGGAGTAGTAGCTTACTACGGGAGTTTTAAAATGCGTTTTTTTTCTAATTGCGAGAGTTTTAAATTGCGGCTTTTTTCAAACTGCGGGAGTTTTAAAATTCGTCTGTTGCAAATTACCGTAGTTTAAAACTTTGGGATTTTTAAATTGTGGGCGTTTTAAATTGCAGACGTTTTAGACTTTGGGAGTTGCAAACTACGGAAGTTTTAAATTTTGTGGCCGTTTCAAATTGCATAAGTTTAAAAATGCAGCTAGCTTTGTTCAAACTGCGGGCGTTTGAAAATCCGGCTAATTTAAACTGTGGAAGTTTTAGAATGCGGTTTTCTTCAAAATTCGGGAGTCTTAAAATTCGGTTGTTGCGAATTGCGGGAGTTGCAAACTACAGAAGTATGAAAATGCGGTTGTTTTAGACTGCAAACGTTTCAAACTACGGTGGTTTTAAACTGCGGTAGTTTTAAACTGAGAAAGTTTTATAATAAGGCTGATTTCAAACTGCGGCAGTTCCAAAATGCGGCTGTTTTAAACTGCGGAAGTTTTGGAATGTGGTTTTTTTCAAACTGTAGGAGTTTTAAAATTAGGCTGTTGTAAACTGTGGGAGTTGCAAACTACAGAAGTTTGATAATGCGGTTGTTTTAGACTGTGAGAGATTTAAAATACAGTAGTTTTAATCTGCGGTAGTTTTAAACTGCGGAAGTTTTAAAATAAGGCTGATTTCAAACTGCGGCTGTTTTAAACTGCGGAAGTTTTGAAATGCGGTTTTTTTCAAACTGTAGGAGTTTTAAAATTAGGCTGTTGTAAACTGTGGGAGTTGCAAACTACAGAAGTTTGATAGTGCGGTTGCTTTAGATTGTGAGAGATTCAAACTACAGTAGTTTTAATCTGCGGAAGTTTTAAAATGCAGCTGTTTTCAAACTGCGACAGTTTCAAAATGCAGGTGTCTTAAAATGCGGCTGTTTTGAAATGCGGGTTTTTTTCAAACTGTAGGAGTTTTAAAATTAGGCTGTTGTAAACTGTGGGAGTTGCAAACTACAGAAGTTTGATAATGCGGTTGTTTTAGACTGTGAGAGATTTAAACTACAGTAGTTTAAATCTGCGGTAGTTTTAAACTGCGGAAGTTTTAAAATGCAGCTAGCTTTGTTCAAACTGCGGGCGTTTGAAAATCCGGCTAATTTAAACTGTGGAAGTTTTAGAATGCGGTTTTTTTCAAACTGTAGGAGTTTTATAAATAGGCTGTTGCAAACTGTGGGAGTTGCAAACTACAGAAGTTTGATAATGCGGTTGATTTAGACTGTGAGAGATTCAAACTACAGTAGTCTTAATCTGCGGTAGTTTTAAACTGCGGAAGTTTTAAAATGCAGCTAGCTTTGTTCAAACTGCGGGCGTTTGAAAATCCGGCTAATTTAAACTGTGGAAGTTTTAGAATGCGGTTTTTTTCAAACTGTAGGAGTTTTATAAATAGGCTGTTGCAAATTGTGGGAGTTGCAAACTACAGAAGTTTGATAATGCGGTTGCTTTAGACTGTGAGAGATTCAAACTACAGTAGTCTTAATCTGCGGTAGTTTTAAACTGCGGAAGTTTTAAAATGCGGCTGTTTTCAAACTGCGGCAGTTTTAGAATGCAGGTGTCTTAAAATGCGGCTATTTTCAAACTGTGGGTGTTTGAAAATGCAACCAATTAAAACTGCGAAAGTTTTCGAATGCGGTTTTTTTTTATAATGTGGAAGTTTTAAAATTGGGCTGTTGCAGACTATGGGAGTTGCAAACTACTCGGACTTTAAAAAGCGGTTGATTTAAACTGCGGGAGTTTGTAACTGCTTTAGTTTCAAACTACGGTAGCTTAAAACTGTAGGAGTTTAAAATTGCGGCCGGTCCAGACTTCGGGATATGCAAACTACAGGAGTTTTAAAATGCGGCCATTTAAAACTGCAGGAATTTAAAACAGGAAATAATTAGGAAAAAATATCTACTGATTTTCAGGCCTCCCTGGGCGCAGCTTACATTTTGCTGTACCTGAAGTTCTAAATTTTCTAACTTTTTCCTCTTTATCTCCTTGATCCGCAGGAAATCTCCAACCTCTCAGCAATGTGACTATAGTGACATTATTTGTATTCCTTCTAGATAAGGAATACAAAAAAAATTAAGATAGAAAATAATAATTTATGAAAATGCTCTGACTTATAGATCACCCTCGGTAAAATTCACATTTTCACTCAAAACGAACATCAAGTTTTTCTCAATTGTTTCCTATTGTTCCAAGGACACTGGAAATCTGCAACCTATAAGTAAAGTATCTCTAAAGAATACAAAGCAACCAATCAAGATTATAAATAATAATTTGAGAATAATCTTTGATTTATAGACCAACCTCGGTAAAATTCACATTTTTTAAATTTTGGGCTGAATTAATTTCCATTCGGGCAGGCTGTGCAAGCTTAAGTCACAGAATAGTTGAAACACGAAATATGTTGTTCTTCAAAGGATTTTAGACGGCACGAATTTCACCGATTTGATAACATTTTTTTTCTGACAAAATTATGAGTATTTGAATTTAAAAAATTGAAACGTGGATTACCAAAAAATTGTCAACATTTTCGTTAAATGTGTGATATTTGTTTAGCTATTATAGGTCTTAAGTTGTTTTTTTCTGATTCTAAAAGTATTTTTCGTCCTCATTTGAAATCCGTTGGAGAAATTTAAAAAATTCAAAAATTGACAAAATGGCGGCGGTTTTCCTTAAAAATTTCAAACCT
Source organism: Andricus coriarius (assembly GCA_932066315.1). Taxonomy (NCBI): domain Eukaryota; kingdom Metazoa; phylum Arthropoda; class Insecta; order Hymenoptera; family Cynipidae; genus Andricus; species Andricus coriarius. The sequence continues at coordinate 6,212 of CAKNWT010286490.1, read as the reverse complement.
AAATTTCTCAAAAACCCCAGTGTTTTTTTTCTCTTGATCTGTTTTAAGTCGGTACTAATATGGTGAATATATTGCAGTAGAGTTTATCTTGTGCCCGCGTCTTGGAGAGAAGAAAGAATTTTTTTTCTTCTGAAAAATGAAAATTCACGATTTTTGCAAAAACAAAACAAGATATAAAAAAAGTGGAAGAATCAAAATTATTCCTTGAAAAAAGTTCTACAAAAAAGTCCTGTGGCACATCTTTTTGTCTTTCGTTATGATTAAACTATTTGCTAAAATATGAATAATAACAATTTTCCGCTTTCATAAATAATCAAGTAGGGTATAAATAAAAGTTACGAATATTTAGACTTTTAGGAAATAATTTTGTAAAAAAATTGTTCTTCCTGCTGATTTACACACTACTTGATTATTTGTGATAGCGGAAAATTGTTATTATTTACTTTTTTGAAGAAATTTATTTCATGAATAACTTTGATTCTTCAACTTTTTTCATATCTTGTTGTTTTTGCTATAATCGTGAATTTTCATTTTTCAGAAAAAAAAAGAAATTCTTTCTCCTCTCCAAGACGCGAGCATATGATAAACACTGCTGAAATATATTCACGATATTATTACCAACTTAAAAAAAAACAAGAGAAAAAAAAGCCGGGGGTTTTTGAGAAAATTAGGTTTGAAATTTTTAAGGAAAACCGCCGCTATTTTGTCAATTTTGAATTTTTTTAAATTTTTCCAACGGATTTCAAAAGAGGACGAAAAACACTTTTAGAATCAGGAAAAACAAAATAATACTTATAATAGCCAAACAAATATCACACTTTTAACGAAAATGTTGACAATTTTTTGGTAACCCACGTCTTCAATTTTCAAAATTAAAATACTCATAACTTTGTCAACGATTCTGTGGCTCAAGCTTGCACAGAATTTGCGATTGGAAATTAATCCGACCTGTGGTTATCCAATATTATCGAATTATTAAATCAAGGGTCAATAATCGTATTCCTCGAGTCCTCAAAATGCTAAAACTATGCGAAACTCATTTCCTTTCTTAAAACAATGTCCTTATCGTGTTTTGTTAAAAGTCTCAGAAAGATCGCTTTTTTAAAGTGGAAAGTAAATCATATAATAGAATGTTGAAGAGAAAAAGGCTCGTTAAAAAATAATCATCGAATTAAATTGAGTCCGCCCCTCAGGCAGTGTAAACAACCCCCCGCGTCGAAGATCGAGAACTTTTGAAGGGGGTTGCGTCAACGTAAGCGCTGCTTAGCGGCAGTGGAGGAATCACATCCCAGATAATAGATGGCACCCCTGGGTACCGCAAATGAACCACGAAATGCTGCCGGTGCCCTGGACCTGCAACCTGTCGTTGCGCGGTTCTAGACGGGAGACCAAGCAACCATCTGTCCATTGTTGAGTCCATCAGCCCCTAGCTGACTGTACCATTCGCATACAGGCCATACAGCATTCACGACACCAAATACAATACTCAATTCGAATACATTGACATAAGTGTTGGCAACGATACTCAGGGCCAGATAAAGTCCATCACGTTTAGAATTTAATGTGCGAGGAAATTCAATAGGGATCGGAGTTAATGATCTGAAAAGATTGCTCTAAGATTCTAAATTATTTACGAACGTTGAAAGATAAATCTAAACTAATAAATTAAAAAAATATATTCGGCGTAGACAAGAGTTGCCTGTTTTTCCAATCATAAACATCATATCAGGCTGGCCACCAGAGCAGACAACCGGGAAATGACAGTGACTCTATTTTTTGACCGCAAATTTGACTTTAGTAGAAAAGTTACACAATCACTAATTTTTAAGCATACGGTTTCAATTCAAAGAATTTTAAATTGCAGTTTTGAAAAATTGAACAATTAATAATTTAAAATTTTTTAATTTTTTAATTTTTGATAAATAGCGTCTTAAGTTGATCGACTGCGAATATAAATTAATTAATGATTTTTAAAACTGAACTGTAATTCGAGTATGACAAATTGAACAATAATTGATTTTACCAGACGATTCTGAATCTGTTCAAAAATTAAGCAATTTACAGGTTTTAACATGGAAAATTGAACTGTTTCAATTCGAAAGCCTTAAAGTTAAGGGAGTACATAGATAAATCCCGCAAAAAGGAAGGTTGAAGTTCATGAGTGGACTGACAGTTACCTAAAAAACGGAATGATGCGCAATTTGGAGATAAATTTATTCACTTTATGAAAAATAAATACCAATAATAAAAGTTTAACAAAGAATTAAAAATTGGCATACTTATACCAGTTTTTATAATTTATATTTTTTCATTTCCCCTCCAGGGTATCCACTCCTCAGGTCGTAAGAATGGTGTGAGCAAAAATTTGTATACATCTTAGAGTTCATAAATGTATGCTTTCGCACTAACCAAAAATTGCCCAAAAGATTAGAAAATTGTAGAAATGGCGCACATTTTTCATGGATAAGGTGAAAATTGATGTTAAAAAATGATTAGTTTTTTGTGTATAAAATCGGAATTTTTTTTTGAACTCTGGTCGCTGGCTGTTTTTTACGTAATCTCTGTCAATTTGAAGCAATTCGCAGCATCCGTGCGTTAGTTAACATGGCCACAAATAAAAAATATGAAATACGAGAAAAAAGCGGTTTAAAGTGGAAGTTAGGATGTCGTCACTTTGTGTAATTTAAATTTACCTGTATTTTCCGTAATTTTTAAGATTTGTAAATGGGACTTGATTAAAAAAAAAATGGTAAAGAATTGTGCAATAGTTCAATATAAAGAAAAAGAATAATAGAAACGTTATCGATGGTACCTCCTTACCAAAATTTAAAAGTCCTATTGAAGCTTTATAGAAAAAATTTTTAATCTTCACTTATATTTAACTTTTTATTTAAGGCAAAAGTGTTGACTTTGGATGTAAAAATTACAATTTAACAATTATTAATTTGAGAAGACTTAAAATTAAAATAATTTAACTTGAAAGGATTTCTGTATAAAAAACGTTTAAATTTCAAAATTTTAATTTTAAAAGAAAGGCAAGAAATTTTGGTATCTAATATTTTCGATTTGAAAGAGGAATTTTTATGTTTTTTACGTATTTATTGAGTTGAAGGCGGAAAAATGTTGTATTTTTAACATTTTTATTGATTTTGAAACAAGGAATTTTTTTTTTATGAAGGAGGATCATTTTTTGCTTTCAACATTTCTATTGAGTTGGAAGGGATGGCATTTTTTTATCATTTTTTTTTGCATTGGATGAGGTCATTTTTTCTTTTTAGTATTTTTATTGAGTTGAAGGGGGAAATTTTTTATTTTTTATTTTTTTACTGAATTGGAAGAGGTTAATTTTTTATTTTTAACATTTTTATTGAGTTGAAAGGGAGGGAATTTCGGTTAATGATTGTTTTTGTGAATCGGAAGATGACCAAGTGTTTCTTTTTAACATTTTTATTGTAATGACGCAGGTTAACAGAATTTAACTTAAAATTGTTTAAAATTTAAGAGTTCCACTTTTAATGCTATAACTTGCAGTTCTGTTTTTATTACTTTAAATGATACAATTTTCACTTTTGGGAGTTGTTATTTTTTAATTTTAATGACCGAGAAAAATTTTTGCGAAACGGGAAGAAACAGGGAAATGACCCTGAATTTTGTTCCTAAATTAAAATGGCTATCCTCAATTATATGATCAGGATTTTCTTCCTTTCTAGACTCGAGATATCTTATTACATTATCTTCTACTAATATTTCTTCACCCTTTTAAAAAAAGTTGTCGACATACCAATTAGGAAAAAAATTATTTCCTCGCCTTTATCAATCCTACGACGAAAAAGGAGACAAGGAGTTAATTTTTCATTTAAGGACAAAGTTCCGTCTCCCAAGTGCCTACTTTGAGACACAATTCGTCCATTGACCTTAACGTCTGACTTAGTCGTCGTTTTCGAAGGTGGCTAAGAGTCGGAGGGAAAACCCTTTAACGAGGAAACTTTTCTCGAAACGAGGTGCTTCCGAATTTTAGAGAGTAGCTTTAAATATTCGGAAGCGTCCACTCTCGACATACCCACACTAATTTAACGCCAGCTACCACCCCTTTTTCCATCCCTTCTGGCAACCGCCTCCTAATAGAGTTCGCGGACTGTGGAATTGTGTCAGTACGAGAAACATTGTACAAAAAAAAGACGACAAAAAAGAGAAGAAAAGGCAAAAAGTGGAAAAAGGGAATTCTCGATCAGCGAAATTGTCCCAGGGAGAGAGAGGAACAGAGCGACCTAACGATTTGATTTAAAATTTGAAATTCCATTCGATACTCGGGGGGTTGTTTGCCCGATAGGAGACCGCATGGTCGAAAATGGCGTGAAACGAAGCGGAAGAAACGAGCGAATCGGGCATAATGAAAATTTTCAAATTTTACGCCCGATTATCCTCACCGGCTGTTTCTTCTGCCATTTGGCACATTAAAATCATAATACCTTATCTCGAGGACCCTTGCACCACTGTCTCGAATTCATTATAATCGCTCTCGGTGATCTAGTGACTCGGTGATGAAAGAGAAATTATATTTACCATAATTTAGGCTTCTGCATACAATAGTAATGTCATTCTATTGTGTCCGTTGACGAGACTTAGAAATTAGTAGTTTTATCTGTTTATTTAAATAATTTAAAAAAAAAGTGTAAATTGAAAGCAGCGAGTCTTTGAATAAAGGGTGACAAAGATAGGGAATTTATTGATGATGCAAGTTCAATAAATTGGTGAAGGACCAAAATGTGTTTTCGATTTTAATATAAAGTAGGGTGATGCAAAAATTCAAAGTTATACTTTGAATAATGATTTTTCAAATAATAGATTTAATGCTTTCACGATGATTCGTTATAATAAGTTTAAAGGGGGGTTTTCGGGTTTCAATCGTATTTTCAAGATTCGTATTTTTGCACACGATTGAAACCCGAAAAACCTCCTTTAGATTTTTCAAATGTTTCAGAAAATTCTTGTTTCAAATATTTCCAAAAATTATCTTTGGGCTTTCGACTTTTGATCGTCCCCTTCTTTCATCAAAAAAAATTGCATAAAAAAATATTTAAAAATTTGTTTTCTTAGTGTGTCAACGATTCGTGCAAAAAAAGTAGTCAAAGTCAAATAAAAAAGGCATATTGTAGCCTCTTCAATATAGAATATAAAATGCTTAAATTTTGATATTTTTATTTCACTTAGCAAAAGTTTTGGATTGATCCCAAACCTCGCCCTCCTCTAGCTCCACCCTCTCTCACCATTTCTTTCTATCCTATTCTGTCCTGTCCTATCCGATCCTGTTCTATTCGATCCTAATCTATCCAATCCTATATTATCATTCCTTCCCTCCTATCCATTAATTTCCCTCCCGTCCCTCTCCGTCACTTCCTATCCCTTACCCACACTTCTCTCTAAATCTGAATTAGTAGAAAACTACTAATTCGTAGTAGTTTTCTACTAATTCAAATAGTGTCGATTCGTTCACTAGTAATTAGTAAAAATCTACTAATTCAATGAGTAAGAATAACTGACAAATGAATTAGTAACTATATCAACTAAAGGAATTGGTAATGCTACTACTAAATGAATTGGTAAATGTATTGCTGGTTACTATTTCAAACGGTAGTTTTAAGTAAATTAAAAAACATATTTTACAATTAAAAGAATTTTATTAAAATACATTAATCTATGAATTTAAATAATAATACAAAGAAATTTCCATTTTATCTTCTTATACTTACAACTCAGCGCATATTTAGGTCAAATTAATGTGGGTCCTGTATTAAATTCAATTTCAACCGTTTCAAATTCCTACAGTTCAAAGTAAAAATATTCCATTTTAAACAAGATAGGCGGATTTCTAACCAAATAGTTGAAATCGGAACCAAAAAGATTAAATTTCTACCAAAAAGACGATTTCTCAACAACAAAAATGAATTCTCAACCAAATACTTGAATTTTGAACTAAAAAATAACACTTTTCAACCAAAAATAGAATAGTAACATTTTCAGTAATTAATTAATTTTCCGGAAAAAAACAATAAATTTTAAACTAAAATGATGAATCTTTATCTGAAATAGATGAATTCTGATCCAAAAGGATGCATTTTTAACAAAAGAATAACTTTCAACCACGTAGTTTTTATCTTCAATCTAAAAGATGAAATTTCAACTAAAATTATGAATACTTAAATTTTCAACCA
>CAKNWT010286480.1:0-13287 GCA_932066315.1 Andricus coriarius | reverse complement strand
TGTAAGTGACCGTGTCTGCAATTGCGTAATTTAAAAAATATAAATGAAGTGCAATTATTATATATAAAACGGTTTTTTTTTTGCAGAGCATTGTCTGCCGCAGAGTAATGCAGAGCATCTGCATTTTTGCTGAAGTGCTTCAATTTAAACAGTAAAGCAGAGACTTTTGCAGAGTATTTGCGAACATCCTTTGCAGAAAACTCGCTGAGAAATGCATGAGAATGCAGACCATTTTTTGAAGAAGAGTAATGCAGAGCTCTTCTGCATTTATGCTAAAGTGTTTCAATTTAAGCAGTAATGCAGGAGACGTTTGCAGAGTGATTGCAGAGCTATTGCAGGGGTATTATGAAGTAATTTGCAGAGAATTTGCAGCGAATTTTTTCCACCAGGGTATATAGTTCAAAGAAAATTTCTGGTATATTTTAAATAGATTCATTAAAAATTGACTGAAATATCTACTTTGTAAAATAGTACGAGAGTCCGGTGAGTTATTGGATCCGAGAGCTCAACTGCGTATCTGCGATAAAGATCAAATGTTTTTTATTTATAATTTTTTTCTGCAGTAGAAAATGTATAAGTTAAAAGGCTAATAATAAAAAGTAAACCCATACATTTTATTATAATTCTAAGAAAATAATGATTACTCAAAGTGAGCATTCTATGAACATATTGTATGCGAAGGACATGATTTGTACATTTTTACTTATATATTTATTGATAAGTTCACGTGTTTGTCATGGTTGCCATTTAGAAGCAAATAATATTCAATAAATTCCCACATAATGTAAAAATAATGACTATTGTATATATATATCTAACAATATATTGCAGGAAAATCTATACATAATTATATACATTAGGCGTGGGTGTCTTACATCTGGAATAAAAATATTTATATATATACAACAATATAATATAAGTTAAAATTATAATATTTTTTTTAGAAAATTCCATTTTTAAATTCAGAATTACAGATATCTCTTCCAAAACTCCCTGTCCCAAATAATAATTACAACTTTTTTTTTTTTATTTCGAAACATGAATCTTTCTCTCTTTGATTTCAAAAATATATATATTTACAAATTCAAATAAATACTAATTTACTGAATGTTCAAACTAAGAATGTGAATTTTCAAGAAGAAAGTTAATTTTCAACAACATAGTCGATTATAAACCAAAAAGAAACTTTCCATTCAAGAAAAAAATGTAGTCAAGTTGTTGAATTTTTAAGCTAAAAAGACGAATTTCCAATTAAACAGTTGAATCTTTTACCAAAAAAATTACCTTTTTTAAAACTAGTTCAACTTTTAACCAAATAGTTGAATTTTCTACCAAATCATTGAATTTTCAAGTCAAAAATACGAATTATCTATGAAACAGTTGAATTTTCAAACTATGAATGTGAATTTTTAAACAAAAAGTAATTTAACAAAATATTTGAACTTTAAACCAAAAAGGAATTCAAGAATTAAAATACAGTCAAATTGTTGAATTTTTAAGCCAAAAAGACGAATTTCTAATACAACAGTTGAATCTTTTACCAATAAAATGAACTTTGAACAAACTAGTTCAACTTTAAACCAAAAATTTGAATTTTCTACTAAATTCTTGAATTTTCAAGCGAAAAATACATACATTCATGTACATAAAATAAACTTCTCTTCGTGCCTTTGTCCTTGGAATTTTGTTGAAAAAATCTGCAATATTTCCAGGCCAACCCCGTTTTTTTTGTTGACTCATTATTCATAGTTTATAATCACAAAATAGCACGGCGAAGTGAAAAAAAAGTCAAATAAGTAAATAATCTCGTGAATTCACGAGGAAAGCTATTTGATTGAACTCATCGAATGCCTGATCTATAATGACTTATTCGCAGCACCTAGTTATTTGAAAACTTCAGAACAAGTGTAGATTCATAAATGAACTCTTCCGTGAAATACACTCATTACATTGGTCAACTTAGTTCATCCCCTTTGTCAGCTCCACCAATATTTCGGGACGGCTAGACGCAACCTATAAATTACTATTAGTATCTAAGTTGTGATTCTCCGGTACTTTAGGATCTTCTAATTACTTTAAAGATTCTGTTGTCAGGCAGCTGTCCTCAAATCAGGATTAATAGACCATTCAATAAATATGTACTTCAATCCTTGGTGTTCTAGAATCATATAGTATCGCTCCCTGTGTGGTCTTACAATTAGTTTATTTCCAGGTATAGTCTCCGACCGCTCTAGTCTGAGTCATTAATGCCAAAAACGTCAGAGCATAGGCACTCATACCGTTATTGAAAGTAAAACGTAAATTTTGAGTACACAGGGTTTGACCATTTGGGGGGGGGGGGGGGGCTTGAGCCCCCAAGCCCCCTCCCTGGCTACGCCGCTGCCTGTACCGATGGTTACTGCTAAATATGGCTACAAAACTGATTAAGCAGTCACGGACAGTGGACCAGGGATGATTTCTATTTCAGGTTTACTATTTCATCTGGGAAACCTCGTGTGACAACGAACAGCGTCACCTTCCGGAGAGGCGTCTTTCAGGGCGAGACTATGTGTATAATGTCACTCATCTATTTTACACGGATGATCTCAAGATCTATGCTAGAAATGCAGAACTACTGAATCAAGCTCTAAGGATTGTCGAGGAGTATACTCAAGAAATTGGAAAGATCGCCATTTAGTCTTCCACTCTGCCGACAAGGAACACAGTTAATGCAAAAATCATTCTTTCCATCCCAGTAGTACTCTATTTATTTGGAGTAGTTCCATGGACTAAGGTCAATCTCAAATCCCTTGAATTCGCGTCACGAAAGGTTATGCACTCGAACAAAAGCTTGCACCTTGAGTCGTCCGTTCCACGACATTACATCTCACGACGTCAAATTAGTCGCGGGATGCTGAATCCCGAATGACCCTCTTCTTGAAATGGGCAGCAAAATACACGAATGGATTCTACATTGTTTAAGGGCATGTGATACATAAACAATGATCGATTTTAGCAGTGTTAGGTTACCCCGGTTTTTTCTACAATAATAAAGATTTTGCCTTAAAAATTTGGGGAATGATAGCGAACATGCTAACGGCCGTCCCCGAACCCTTCTGTTGTGGAATAATTAAAAAATTTCATTTTGCTAAATTTGATTAATATGTGTGTATTTTGAGGTTATGTGTGTTACAATTCTCCCTGCAGCTTTACTTTCAAACTACACAATATTTTTGGTCGAAAACTTAGGACAAGTAATAAAACATAGTAACTAATGTCCCGGAACTAAGCTTGTTTGTAGGCAATCCAAAAAATTTATTTCAAAATTAATTTAATTTATGCTCGTTAGGACGCCCTCTATGCCACTAGGTACAACAGATACCAACATTGTCGGAATGACAGAGGCTTGACAACCGATCCTAACACCCAAATAGTGCATATACAGAAAAATTTTATTTAGCAGAATATATTTTTTTTGCTATTATCCCTTTAAAAAAGAGTTCGGGGACGTCCGTTATTCTATTTTATAGCATCTCCGGATTCAGTTTTTACCAATTTTAAGTTTTGTGGACAAAAACCCGGGGGAACTGAACCCGATTGAAGTATCACATGCCCTTAAAGAATATCCAACAATATTCTAAAGCTGATCGGACGAGTAATTGTGTAATGGTAGACGATCAAAAAGTGTGTAGGGTCACGTTGACATAGAGTGCTCTGCGTGTTTGAAAAAATAGTTGTGGGCTTCGCGGGTGAAACTACACTAATGTTTTTGCTCCGTGCTGCGAAGTAAATTACGAAATTTATTTCCTCCATCCATCGTGTACCAGAATCAAATTTAAATGAAAGGTCACAACACTGTGCGTTTTTCTTGCTTGAGTTTGATTTATAAACTAAAAGATAGTGCACAAAATAAATTTTAGCAAAATCCCCGTAGCAGTTTTTGAAACAGGTGATTTCTCAGGGCGAAAATAGATTTTTTCATATAAATATGATAAATTGGCATTTTTTTACTTGATTGATAAAAATGTAGTGATTAAATACCTTATCAGTCCTTATCAACAAGTAAACAAGAAAATAAATGAGTCTAGCAGGTATTGATGATTGTATTCTAGGCGGAAAAGTTGTACATAACATGAAATATTAGGTATAATTTTCACACAAAAAATGTATAAAACAAATAAATATTATACAAAATAATTCCTACTATTATATCTTCTCCACATAGAGTGCTGGTACTGCTTTCGGTAATTTTCTTGAAAAATCAGGATGTGTGCTTTAAAACATTTTATTTAACCCATGTTGTTTTAAAATCCGAAGGTACAGATTCCATTACGTTGCCTGATCACCAAAACGTTGTAGTTCTAGTTCTCGCAAAACCAGAAACAACTACGGCTTGAAATTTCTCAAAGCACCTAAGATATTTTAAACAGCCAATGCTACAGATTCCATGCAGTATATCGACTTTGATCAGAGGTATTTTATTATAAATACCCGCAAACGCAACACTTGCATTTCAAAGCTAGCTAGTAACATTACATATTTTGGCGTATTTCAGATTGTTTATTTCAAACGCCATTTGTGTATGTATTTATACACGTTGTTTACAACCAAAAGCATGATACGTAGTTCTGCCGGTGGAATTTCCTTTCCAATATTTGAATGTCACCGTTATCCAAAAAATATAGCAGTATGCGTACAATTTTTGAATTGCTTCGTGGATGACTGTTTGGCTCCACTACCTTGCAAATCATATAAAAACTATCTTTACAATTAAGGAGGGTTCTATATTTCCCTCTCGCTCCAAATCTATCGTTTAAAGTAGCACACTATTTACCAGCAAAACTACTCACAGCAGTCGCAGCACATAATGTGGCAAACTCGTATTCAAAGAAATTTCCACATGCTGAAAAATCGTAGGACACCTAGTCGAATCTATTTATGTATTGAATGGTAGATGGAGAAAAAATTATACCATTTAAAATTGTTTCATGGGTATCCTAAATAGTTGATTCAAATCATTTTTCGACGTGTTGTTGTTATCAATTACGTGGTACAAAATCAATAAAAATGAAAGTATTTTGCAGTAAACTTATGAAATTTTGTTATCTAATCTGTATTTGAGAGTCTTATATATGCTGTTGTGCTTTAATCTAAAGCAAATTTAATTAAATTTGGCATGAAACGTCTTTACTCATACAGTATGCACGGAAACCTAATGTAGCACATGATACTTAAATTTGTGTACAGTTATAGAATAAGGGGAAACCTGTTGTTTTCAAAATTGAAAAATTTGGTTTTGCTATGGCGCTGAGAATTTTTTCTGCAGACAGATTATAATTTGTTAGGAAACTAACAAAACTGTCGAATAATTAATTCTCTTAATTTTCATCGAAAATATATTGTATATGTTTTTATAAAGAGTTCCATTTGGTACAAGGTACATAAATTGCTGACCCATTGAGCCAAAACAAAACAAAAACAACCTTTTAAAAAAAAAAGCAAGTTAATGCCTTGTACCAACCTAAGCAAGTAAAATTAATCACAGGTTTTTTGGTTATGATGTCCGTGATTTGTGCAGCTAAAGTAGCACGAAAATAATTCTGAATGTCATTCTGTAAAATCCGAAAGTAGTAAAATCTAACGCATTCGATCAATTTGGATTAGATTCGGTCGTGTCAGGGTTTTGTATGGTCGCACGGACTCGATTTATCCGGATCATATCTATTCATGTCTGTATTTTGTACGCAATGATGAATGCGATTAGTCCGAATCTAATCCGGTCACATCCGAAAGTTGTACGGTTGAAAGTACCTAATAACGCTTAAGCACCTTGAAAAATCGTAATCGCTGTAGATTCAAACCCTACCTATACTACCTAACCTGCATTTTACATTTCAACCAACTGAGCTGCTGAAGCGCTTGGGTCTTCCTGACGAAATCTCGGTACTGATTAATACAATTTGGTAAAACTAGTCGACGAGTGACATAATCTATTCTATATAATGCAATTAATTTACTGTTTTATTTCCAGTCACAGAACGTGACACAAGTCTTAGTCGGGACGCTATACACCCTATAGTCGAATTCGCGAGTGACGTGCCATACTGTTAATGATTTTTGTTCTGAATGATCTCCTGATTCCGAATATGCATAACACCCCTCTGGAATTTATGGCGTACTCAAGATATAAGCGAATAATTAAATTTTCAGAGTCAATCAATTATTACATTAGCGTGAAATATTTAAAACAAATCTCTTTTGCACTTTTGTATAGGAAAAGAAGAGAAATAAAAGTTCCCCTGCCACTTATCTGATTAGGACAATATTTTTTCAAAAAAAGCGTTTAAAGGTAAAATAGTGGACAACAATTATTATTCTTTCTATGCTCAATAATTCCTCAATAAGATTTTTTAAATAAAAATTAAACAAAAATATTTGTAGAGAATCTTTCAAGAAATAAAATAAGCCCTAAAACATTAGGGTTAAATGAGAATTGGAACTTTTATCTAAAGAGCAAGAAAAAACGCAAAACTTTAAGCAAATGACAATAAGGGTGTTATTTAAATCCCACTTGGATTTTTTTTTATGTGTACGGCACAGACTCAATATATAATTTTTCTCAAGTATTTGAGAACGAACGAAAGAAATCGTGTCAACTATTCGGGGTTTTGCGAGATCAGCGGATCAATAAAATGTAAAGAAATGAAGCCTTTTGCTGAGGCAATCATTATCTTTACTGAAATGATAAATTTTTCGAAAGGGAGCAGTCTGCAGATGGCAGAAGACAGCATTTGAACGGCGAAAACCTTTCGCAAATTTATTTTTTTTTACTCACAATTCTGAAATCACAGAAGCATTTTCAGGCGTCATCCTATATCCGAAGACCCACAACTTGATGATCGTGAACCTCGTTTTTGCTAAATACGTCGGGAAATTGAGAAAAGTGGATATGAAATTAAGATGTCCTGTGCATGTGAAGACCATAAGCCTGTAGCTGTAAGCAGCAAAGCAAGCACGGCAAGGAGACCACCTGTGAAATTCGTACTCCAATGCTCTGAAGTCGACGGTGGTCGACTGAAATCGACCGCGAGTCCAGGTTTCGAGTCTCAGCGGCAGTTTTTGATTGAGAAATAAAAATAAAAAATGTGAATAAAATTGACTACAAAATATTGAAATAGTTTTTGCAGATAGCATCTGCAAATGCACCAATTTTAGGGATAAACCAATTTATGATTGTATGTAAATTTGTAAATTTATCCAGTTTCAAATTATAATTTGAAAATTTTGAAATTATAAGTTATAAATTTATCAAGTCATCCAGCAATGAATTCAAAAACATTGATAATTCCCACATTACAAAACTGGCAAGTGTCCACATTTCTTAATAAATTAACAAATTTATTGAGTCACCCAGCAATAAATTCCGAAACCATAAATTTCGTATTCTGAAATTTCCAAATGAGGCCCTATACAAATTTATGTATAAATTTCAAGTTTATCAAGTCGCCTAACTGTTATTTTTTATATTAATAAATTTTCCACATTGATAATTCCAACATAACAAAACTGGCAAGTCTCTACTTTTCTTTACAAATTAAAAAACTTATCAAGTCACCCTGCTATAAATTCCAAAGACATCAAATGCGAATTCCGAAATTTCCAAATTGGGCCCTCTGCAAATTTATTTATAACCTCAAAGTTTATCAAGTCACCCAACTGTTATTTTTGATATTACAAAATTGTTCACATTGATAATTCCAACATTACAAAACTGGCAATTGTCCACTTTTCTTCATAAATTAATTAATTTATCAAGTCACCCAGCAGTATAATATTCATTCGAATATTTCAGATCTAGGAATAATAATTATTATTATAAAAGGGCAATGAAAAAACTATCGATTAGAGTATAAAATTAAAAATCTACTTTTTATTCATAAATAGATTTGCATCGAAGCTGAGTTTTGAAATATCAGAACTAGAAATTCGTGGTAGTTTTGAAATGTTTTGCTTGGCGAACTGCGAAATTTATAATTCATAAAGAAAAGTGAAGACTTGCCAGTTTTGTAATATTGGAATTATCAATGTGAAAAATTTAGCAAAATCGCAATTTATACTTGGGCAACTTGATCAACTTGGAATTTATAAATAAATTTGCAGAGGGCCTCACTAGAAAATTTCCGAAATCGAATTTGATGGTTTTGAAATTTATTGCTGGGTGATTTGATAAACTTATAATTCATAAAGAAAAGCGCACACTTGCCAGTTTTGCAATGTTGCAATTATTATTGTATACAATTTTGTAATATCGTAATTTATAGTTGGGCGACTTGATAAACTTGGAATTCGTAAATAAATTGGCAGAGGGCCCCATTTGGAAATTTCAGCATTCGAAGTTGATGATTTTGACATTTGTTTCTGGGTGACTTGGTAAATTTTGTAATTTATAAATAAAAGTGGACACTTGCCAGTTTTGTAGTGTTGGAATTATCGATTTCGAAAATTTTGTATTATCGTAATTTATAGTTGGGCGAAGTGATAAAATTAGAAGTCATAAACAGATTTGTAGCTAAGCCGAGTTTTGAAATATTAGAACTTGAAATTCGTGGTAGTTTGGAAATGTTTTGCTTGGCGAACTGGGAAATTTATAATTTATAAAGAAAAGTGAAGACTTGCCAGTTTTGTAATATTGGAATTATCAATGTGAAAAATTTAGCAAAATCGCAATTTATACTTGGGCAACTTGATCAACTTGGAATTTATAAATAAATTTGCAGAGGGCCTCATTTGAAAATTTCCGAAATCGAATTTGATGGTTTTGAAATTTATTGCTGGGTGACTTGATAAATTTATAATTCATAAAGAAGTTTTGTAATGTTGCAATTACTATTGTATACAATTTTGTAATATCGTAATTTATAGTTGGGCGACTTGATAAACTTGGAATTCATAAATAAATTGGCAGAGGGCCCCATTTGGAAATTTCAGCATTCGAAGTTGATGGTTTTGAAATTTTTTTCTGGGTGACTTGATAAATATTTAATTTATAAAGAAAAGTGGACACTTACCAGTTTTGTAGTGTTGGAATTATCAATGTCGAAAATTTTGTAATATCGTAATTTACAGTTGGGCGACTTGATAAAATTGACTTTTATAAATAAATTTGCAGAGGGCCTAATTTGGAAATTTCAGAATTCGAAATTGATGGTTTTGGAATTTATTGCTGAGCGACTTGATAAATTTTTTAATTTATAAAGAAAAGTGGACACAAGCCAGTTTCATAATGTTGGAATTATCAATGTTTTTGAATTTGTTGCTGGATGACTTAATAAATTTATAACATATAATTTCAAAATTATAATTTACAAATTTACATACAATCATAAATTTGTTTATCTCTAAAATCGGTGCAGTTGCAGATGCTATCTGCAAAAACTATTTCAATATTTTGTAATCAATTTCATTCACATTTTTTATTTTTATTTCGCAGTTCAGAACTACAGCTGAGACTCGAAACCTGGACTCGCGGTCGATTTTAGTTGACAACAGTCGACTTCAGAGCATCGGAGCACGAAATTCATAGGTGGTCTGCTTGCTGTGTTTGCTTTGCTGCTTACAACTACAGTCTAATGATCTTCACATACACAGGACGTCTCAATTTTGGACCCACTTTTCTCCATTTCGCGGCGTATTTAGCAAAAATGAGGTTCGCCATCATCAAGTTGTGGGTCTTCGGATATAGGACGACGCCTGAAAATTCTTTTGTGATTTGAGAATTGTGAGTGAAAAAATAAATTTGCGAACGGTTCTCGCCGTTTAAATGTTGTCTTCTGTTATCTGCAGATTGCTCCCTCTCGAAAAATTTATAATTTCAGTAAAAATAATTATTGCCTCAGCAAAAGGCTTCATTCCTCTACATTTTATTCATCCGAGAATCTCGCGAAACCCCCCGGTAAGAAGGCTTGCATTCAAAGGTATCAAAAATTTCAATACCTAGTACTGCCATTTCTGTCCTCATTTTTTGAATCCCCAATTAGGCATCGAAAATATTTAGATACCAATCCCTTTTAAAGTCGATCGGACCTGTCAAGCTTAACCTGATATAAGTTAAAAACGGCATTTTCCTTTAACGCATTGCAAGGCGTATCAAAAGCATAACATTTGCCAAATCTAGTAGGGTTGTGCATAACAATACATCACTTTATAACAAAACTCTCGCAGTATTAGTTAGTAATTAGTTTTCATTACAGCTAACCTGTGTAGCAATCAATATTGACACTGTATGACGGCTCATGTTATGTTTTTTAATGCTTTTAATCTCATTATTCTTCGAAGAACAATAAATAAGAACAGCGAAATGTGCATGTGAAAGGGAATTAAAAATGTTCTATTTGATGGTCGATTTGAGGTATCCAAAAGTTCTTAGGAAAATATTGTAGCCACTGGGTACAGAAAGGGATTCAATTTAAGAGATAACTTGTACTGCTCTGAGGATTCAAAGCGCAAGGACAAATGCGGAATCGAAAAGGATTAATTAATTGTTACGTCACCATTGAACAGGAAATTTCCGAATGCTTTTCAATGCAGGTCTTCTTACTGGGCCCGGATATTTGACAAGTTTTCTTTGTTCCCTTCTCAAATACTTGAGAAAAATGATATATTGAGTCAGTGTTGTACCTATAAAAAAATTTTTCAGGTCGGATTTAACCAACACCCTTAAATAAACAACATTCCCCCGAAATATTTTTTATAACTTTCGCCTTTGGTTCTATTCCAAAATTAGTTGCACTGAAAATATTATGCTCCAATCTATAAATCATTTTTAACAAAACACGTTTTTGGACTTAAGATAACTTTAGTACATCCTTAAAAATGGAAGCATTGATAAATTAGGATCTCGAAATCAAGTAGCCAAAAATGATAAATTGTCAAATTGGAAATCATGATATATAAAATTTCATCATTCTAATACGAAGTGTAAAATTAATAACTTGGAAATCAAGAGGAATACCTTCGTGTTAGAGACAATCTCATATGATGTCAAAATGACGTATGTGTACTAATAAACTGGGAAGTAGTAGGGCTAGGGGGGCACGAGCTCAAATTCCGAGAGATGGCGCCACCGTCGCAAGTTACCGACACCAACAGATGGCGCCACCGACAAAGGGAGGATTCTGTTCCGTGCTAGGTTACCGGCAGTCGGTAAAGCAGTGAGGTTGGTAATGCAGATTCCTCCTCCTACAGTATTATGCCATCGGTCGGTTAAACCGAGATGCAGGTAATTTTAAGGTTCTGCTCCATGCTAAGTCGGTAAAACAGTGTGTTATGAATTAATGACGGACTGGCGTGGGATAGCGAAGGAACCATGCTCGGTCATGTCAAAGTCGAGGAAAATGAACAAGACAATTCACCATCGTTATCATTAACCGCTAAATACCTTTTATCGATTGAGTCTGGTATACGAGTCCCCGAGTATATCCATTGAATCCATACGCTATACTCCCTTTGGTTCCAAAAAAACGTTTTGGTTGTTGGAAAAAATTGGCACAGATGTAGCTTCCGGAAGCTATGACCACGATCGTTCACCGAACGATCGATCCCGACGCGACCGGAGGTGATACGTCATCCGACTCGTCACTTCCCGCAACACCAGAAGACGATCGAGTCGGGAAATCACTAAACAATTAATTGGGGCTTGAAGAGCCACTGACTTTAGTTCACGAACTTGAAATAACTGGGTTCTCTAAGACGCACAATTGGTTACTTATCGTTGCAACCACCGAAACATGGCCATGCCAGCCTGCACATAGATAGCAACAGAACTCTCTCCGAGAAGGGGGCCGTATTCGGCAGTCTCCCACCGAAGCACCATCGAGCGAACAGAAGTCACCACTCAAACCAAAAGGTAGCCGCCAAATCTCATAAACAGAGAAGGAACCTTGAACGAGAAGAAGCATTGGGAGAATGCCATGCGATGATCAAAGAAACCCGAAGGTCATTCAAAAGAGAAAAAATAACATCAAATAAATTATTAACATCCCGCCCGCCTCGTTTGATGAACGAAACAAATTACACGTATGAAGGTCGAAAGCCCAGTGCCCCGAGACAGTCCATTCATCTGAAATGCCCAACCAACCCGAACCTCCAGAGATCCTGCATCAGGATCTTATCGACGATGGTGATTGCACTCAGCCAGCCAACTGGATCAATGAGTCAGGAAATAGCAGCCAGAACCTTCCTCTTAGTGATGGGGGCCAATTTTTATGTAGTCTATCGCACTCAGGAATTATATTTAATAGGGGATAATCAACAGGAATATTTTTTCGAATTGAATTACCGGATATCCGTGACAAAATCCATCCAGGAGCGGTGAGCCGTAAATGTCAGCGCCGCAGAGCATGTCGATAGGTCTTGGCACAGCGAATCCTGGATGTGAGTCGACGTGAATCCACTTATTCTGGACAATGAAGTTCATGGCGCGAAACAACCATAGGTGGCAGCACCAAAATGGTTATTAGTGAAATATGGTCCCTTGGCAGTTGTGGCCGGTCACGTAGAATTCCGGGGCAACTTTATCTCGTTCAGCAGCAAACAGATTCCTTTCAAGATTGTTTATTCATGTTATTAATGATGGTGGACTCCTCAGAAGTTCCACAGCTCCAATAGCGAACATTTTTCAGTAGGGTTCTGATCTGTAACAACCTTATTAACAGAAACACAATCCCAAAATCCCCATTTTGTAATATGAAGAGGGAGTGGAAACATTTCAGAAAGTCAGGGAAAAGAACTTGGAATGTTCAACCTCAAGATCTTAGATACTGTAATTGCTAAGATTCGGGGAAACATCCTGAGGTGTCAACAAAAGTTCAGTGGGCGAAAGGTAACGCCAGAGATCACTTACATAAATATAAATTTTCAAGAATCCTGTAAGAAATTGCGTTTGATCAGTATGAATTGCAGCTCGAACGAATATCGTTTTGAGCCTTAACTACTTAATGTCAAACACAGACCCTACACGGCGCACTCACATAGTACCTGACCGCGTCCAGTCAGGTACATGCTACACATAGCATCTGGCCGCGTCCGGCCAGTTGCATGCCAGTCAAAGTCACAGTCCTTGGCCCTGGTTGGCGCTCCCACATGGCATCCGTCTGTGTCAACTCGGATGCATGCTTCTCCATCGTCATAGTCATGGTCTTGGTCGGCGCTCTCACATGGCATCTGGCTGTGTCAAGTCAGATGCATGCTTTTCCATCGTCACAGTCATGGCCTTGGTCGGCGCTCTCACATGGCATCCGGCTGTGTCAG
>CAKNWT010286474.1:0-26644 GCA_932066315.1 Andricus coriarius | reverse complement strand
AACGAATAATAAATGCCCGAATTTTAATATTTCAGAAATCCAAATTTATCGAATTCTACAATTTCTAAATTATTCAATTAACGAATTATTAAACTAACTTGAATTGTTTGATTCGCGAAATTTAAATTTCAATAATTAGTAAATTAATGATTAAATATTTAAAATAATGATAAATTATTTTATCAATCCCGATGGGCTAGATACTTCAAAGCGAGCTTCAAAGAAGTTTGAAATATTTAATCAATTATTTACCTAATTATTTAATGAATTTTTTTTTCCGCGCAACTTATTATGCAGTATAAATACAAACTCTATAACATTTGATTGTTTATTTATACTTCGTCACCAATTGGGTCTATAAATAATTGCGAAATGCATATAATTGATGTAATTTCTTCCGTAGAATCAAAAGGCACTATTATTTTTTCAAATCTCGCTTTTTAAACAATTTTTTCGAACAAAAATTATTTAAATAATTTGTTTAAACAAAAATTATTTAAACAATTTGTGTAAGCAAAAATTATTTAAACAATTTGTTAAAAAAAAAATATTTTAACAATTTGTTTAAACAAAAATTATTTAATCATTTTGTTCAAACAATTTAAAAATACTTTTTTTTTTTGAAAAGTCTTCTATTAGTTTTTATGCTATTAGAAACTTGCGTGCGCGGCTCGCGAGTTTGAGCGCGCCTAGGGCGCGCGACTATTGGTTCTCGCGCTACGCGCTCGATAATGTATTTATCTCACGCTTCGCGCTCGATAACGTATGTACCTCACGCTACATGCTCAGTCTTTGTATTTCCCCCACGTTTGTGCGCAGGCCTTTTAAAATTAAAGGTCAAAGCATCAACAACTGTAATTTGGTGATTGTGAATTTTCTTTAGTTAAAGCTCCTTCGGCTTTAACGAACACATTTTCATCACGTGCCTCGTGCTCCGCACTCGATTTTATCGGAAATGCGAACTTTTCTTTATTATTTTCAACTTTATTATATCAAATGTATATTATATTTATTGCTTTACCTCGGTCTGGGGTTGCTAATTCAGATCTTACAAAATGATGTACACATTTTCTTCTTCATGATGACTTTAATATTTATTTCTCATTTTCCATTAAATTTTGTTCTCAGCTGCCTTGAAAAATGTATCACTTTAATAAATTTATCTTATTGCAATTCATAACATGCTTAGGCACTGAAACATACGTATTTACATTGGCTTGTTCTTATAATTTGAAAAAAGCGCAAGTTACTTAAAAAAAAATGGTACTAAACATTTTATTGCAACTTGTGTCGTCTTTCCATAATTTTAATTTATTTTTAATGTTATTTTTCACGATTTAAAATAAGAATACGCATCGTAGCATGAGGTGGTTTTAAGCAAATCTTTAGATATAATTTAGGAAAAAATTTTGTTAAATAAAATGTTATTCTACAATACCTTGTGTCATTTTTTCCAAAAAGTTAATTTTTTTATTTTTAATATACTTTTATAACAAGAGCTTAAAACATATTTGAAGATATTTTTTGTAAGAACAACTTTTTTTGTCATTTATTTCGTCTCTTGGTCGTTTTTCCAAAAATTTGATTTCTTAATTTTTAATACTATTTTTTGCGACTTAAAGTTTTAATTTTTCAGTACTAAGGAGAGCCGTGCTTGGAATTTCTGAATTTTGAAAAAATTGTCTAAACAAATTTAAAAAGGCTCTAACTTTTTGAATTGCTATCCAAATTAACTGGTTAACGAACTCGGTCTTTCTTGTTGGCCCCTCAAACTGTGTGACAAAGCACGATCAAATACGATTCTTCTTTCAAAAGTTATGCGATATACAGACGACAACGACAACGACAACGACGACGACAACGACAACGACGACAGACGGACAGACACCGACGTAAAAACCATTTTTTCTGACTCAGGGGGCCTCTAAACGTCGACATTTGATGGAATCCATGAAAGTCATTTTTCACATAAAACCAATACCTTCTCAATATGATGAGAATGTAATAATTCGTTATTTTTTGTGCGAACAAAATTTGAATTTTCGATTTTTTAAGAAAACTCAAAAAGTCGTCATGATAATCTAGTAGGGCCATCAAAAAGTAACGTTTTTCTTTTCTTGACTTTTTTCATATCGTGCTTTATTTGACTTAAAATGTTAATTTACGTTTTTTTGGGGGGATATTGAAAATGCTATATCTCTGACAATTTTGCTTTCATCGAAAAAAGTCATAAGGATAAATTGCATTAATTTTTGAGTACTATGAACAGCCGTCTATGGAATTTCTCAATTTTGAAAAAAATTGCCTAAAAAAATTTTGAAAATGCACTAACTTTTTGAATTGATATCCAAAATAGCTGGTTAACGAACTAGATCTTTCTTTTTGGTCCCTGAAACTGTGTGCCAAGGTGCAATCCAATCCGATCAGTCTTTCAAAAGTTATGCGATATACAGACGACGACAACGACGACGACAACGACAACGACGACAGACGGACAGACACCGGCGCAAAAACCATTTTTTCTGACTCAGGGGACCTCCAAACGTCGACATTTGATGGAATCCACGAAAGTAATTTTTCACATAAAACCAATACTTTCTCATTATGATGAGAATGTAATAATTCATTATTTTTTGTGCGAACAAAATTTGAATTTTCGATTTTTAAAGAAAACTCAAAAAGTCGTCATGATAATCTTGTAGGGCCATCAAAAAATTAAATTTTTTTGAAAAACGACACAAAAGACGAAAGAAAACTGAAAAGACAAAAATTGTTTAACCAAAAACGATCTACAAATTTTTTATAAACTCTTCATGTAAAAATGCATCAAAAATTAGAAACTTCCTTTTTGGAGAAACGATACAAGCTGCAATAAAATGTATAATAACAACATTTTTCGTATAGGAGTCATACTTGTTTATAATCAGAAAAACAAGACAATGGAAATACGCATGTTTCAATACCAATGCATATTATGAATTGTGATAATATACATTTATTGAAATGATAGATTTTTCAGGGTAGCTTAGAATAAAAAGTAGTGCAAAATAAGGAGCAAATATTGAAGCAATCATGAAAAATAAAATTTTTTAATTATTTTGCAAAATCTGAATAAACAGTAGCAGCTTGATATACAGAAATAAATATGATATACATGTTATGTGATAGTATTAAGCATAATGTAGAAAATTTCAGATTTTGGACAAAATCGAGTGTGAAGCACGAGATACGTGATGAGAATGTGTTCGCTAAAGCCAAAGGAGCTTTAGCAAAAGAGAATTCAAAATCACCAAATTACAGTTGTCGATTATTTGACCTTTAACTGTAAAAGGTTGGGGCGCAAGTGTGGGGGCAATACAAAGAACAAGCGCGTAGCGCGAGGTAAATACATCATCGAGCGCGAAGCACGAGATAAATATATTATCGAGGGCGAAGCTCGAGAACCAACAGTCGCGCGCCTTAGGCGCGCTCAAACTTGCGAGCGAAGCCGGACGCGCGCACTTGGCGCGATGAGAATGTGCCCGCGCAGCGGACAGATTTTTGGTCTTATAATTGGATAAAGACGCTGCAGAAGGTTGAAAGTTAACAACGATATTCATTTGAATCCGGTTTTTCGTGGTCAGATTTTACGGCCAAACAGCCTAGCAAGGTGCGTCATGATAGGTTTCTCTGGTTTACGCAGCGCGACGGATGGTAGGCAAGTTTTCTGCAGCATACATTGTTCCTTTCAAACTTATCAACATTGCAGCTCAGGGCCTACAATTCTCTCCATATACACGCGGCCAGGAGCACGGAAGAATTCGAAGAATTCGGCTGTTGCAATCAGTAATAGTTATAGTATCTATGACGTGAGTGGTTTATTAAATAGTGAAATCGTGCGCCGTTGGCAGTTATTTGAAGCATAAAAATCTATTTTAATTTTACATGTTCTTTTGCTTCTCTTCCTAGGGATCACGTGACCTTAAAGCTGTTGGGTTGGCTCAATAATCAAATCGGAGTGGAGACCTGGAAATGGTGAACCAAATGATCTGCATCGCGAGGTGCGGTTGCTCTGGGGAACTATCTGACTCTAGTTTGCGGGACCTAAATTAAGGAGCGATCCTTCCAGTCGGTATTAGAAAAGCCGCCTGGAATGTCGAGGGCGCGAGTTCTAATGCTCCCACCTCATGATGTGGTCGCCATGTCAAGGTTTGAATGAAACCAGGCAGACACGGCGAGGTCACAATTTGAAAAATTTCCGTGGTTAATCGAAAGATTACTGGGCTTCCTGTAAAGAATAAAAATCGTAGCGGTGCCTAGTAACTAAAAGTCCGAATAGCACGGCTCTCGAATAGCAGCTGAGGGGCTCACAGCTCCTAGAGAGGTCGAGGCTCTAATTCATTACTGCCAGGACAATAGGATTCCTCTGCTGTTGGCTTTGACGCAAAATGCTACCATACCCTGTGGGGGAGCACACATATCAACGGCAGAGGAACAGATTTAATTGAATACCTAGCGGGTACTGAGCTAGAAATCCTTGGTCGAAGTGATATTCCCACGCTCCAGATTAAAAATAGGAGTGATTTATACGATTTGCCTCTAGGCTCGGAAGAACTGAGGAGCAAGATAGTCGGCTGGAAGGTCTCCGATGAGGAGTCTCTCTTGGAACACAAATATAGCTTGTTCCAGTTAGCTCTGGAAAAGTCGGAACACCCACCTGGAGAGACTCCGTACAAAGACTAGAGCGATGTACAACAGTGCAAGCAGAACTAAATTGCCTTCAGACTGGGATATCTACAAGACGGCTCAGTATGAATACAATAAAAACATAAGAACATACAAGCAGGGACATTGGAGGGGCTTCTGCGTGAAATCAAAGAACATTCCTGGGGAAGGCCGACTGGAATTTCGCCCGCAAGGTAGTCGATACCAAGAAGGTGGAACGGGCCATTAGATCCTTCTGCCCCTTCAAATCACCGGGGGTGGCTGGCGTCTAGCTGATGCACTCACAAAAGGGCAAGGACTTCTCCGTTCCCCACTGGCGAAACTATTTAGGGCAAGTGTTCCCCTTCAACACGTGCCAAACCTGGGAAAGAGCGTTTCACTTCTGGTAAATATTTCCGGCCGATCAGTTTAACGTTCTTTATTCTGAAGAAACTAGAGAAACTGATCAAAAAATATATTAGGAATAAGGTGCTTTTAGCCTCCACGCAGTGCAGAGGGCAGCACGCGTTTCAGGAGGGTTGTTCTGTAGAAACTGCCCGCTATGATGCCATGGAAAAATTGCAGCAGCAGCTTGAAAAAGGAGAGTATGCTATGGGCATTTTCCTGGACATAAAGGATGCCTTCAGCAATACCCCTTATAAGTCATCTGTCGGGAGGCTTCAAGGTGCGGTATGCCAAATCAGCTAATAAGATAAATAGGAAGCATGCTACATTGGGGCAACTTTTAACCAGATAAGGTGCAGGCCTAGTCAGAGGAATAGCATCTTGGGGGATGCACGCAGGGTCCAGTCACCCATCCTATGGTGCATCGTAGTGGACTACCTTCTCAGACTAAATGAAGAAGAATATTATACCCAGGGTTTCGCGGATGACTTTGTATTTCTAGTTAGGGGGGCTCATCTCGAAACGTTGATGAGTCTTACGGAGTCAGTGCTGCGCATCGTTTAGGTCTGGTGCGATAGCTGAGGGCTCTCGGTAAATCCAGAGAAGACCAGCCTGGTCATATTAACGAAAAAGTACAAAGTGCCGAAAGTTGACGCCCCTGTATTTCGTGTTCCGATGATGATGACCTCAGACTCAGCTAAATACGTGGGAGTAATGCTAGATACCAAACTGAAATAGGCGATGTATCTGGTGACCCAATGCCGAACGTGTTTCGTGCAGAAGAGCCTTTGGTTTGACACGGTATCCTAGGGCCGAAAATGCTTGCATTGCTCTACTCCGCTGTCCCTGAGCCAATGCTCCTATATATACATAGCCGTGGTCTGGCGGCCACAGGTGAAACTCAAAATGAGACAGGACAGGATGCGACGATTAAAAACGCTAGCGTTTAGGGAAAAGACAGGAGCAGTAAGGACTACGGCCACAAAGCGATTAAATACGTGCTCTTGAAGAGCTCCTACACGTTCCGATAATCACCGGGGCGGCTCGCGCGATGGTTCGCCTGGCAAGAGCAACTAGGTGAACTCGGGCGACTAATCACACCAGGCTCCTAAGTGAAATCAATAGACTGCCAATTACAGGATTGAGGCAGGACAAAATGACAAAACGCTTCGATTTTACGAAGAACTTTCGCGTATACATCCTACGTAAAGATATGTGGAAAACAAATGGTACCTCGTTCATCCAAGGGCAAATCTTCTACATAAATGGTTCTGAAGGAGAGGGGGGAGGGAGAGTCAGAAGTAGGAATCTATGACAGCAGAAGGAAGAAGGGGATAGAAATCCCACTTGGGCGGTATGCTATCGTTTTTCAGGCGGAGGTCCTGGCCGTCCTCCGCTGCGCTGACATATTAATAGACGAAAACACTGCTGGTAGGCAGATTACAATCTGCTCGGAGAGCCATAACATCAGAGCTTGCAGAAAATATTAAATATATATATATATATATATATATTAAATATTAATATATATATTATATAATTATATTTGAATGTATTTCAATTTTAAACTCTGAACGAATTATAAAACAAAATAAAGCATAATTGTCAGCTTAAATTTGAGATTTTTTTAAATACCTAAAACGCTCTAGGAGTTCTCTTGAAAAAACTCCCCCACAGTGATAAACGATAAGTAGCAGTCTGGCCAAACTGGGCAGGTCTTCCCATAAGATGGCAGATTCGAGCATCACTTCCCACAGTGAAAAATGATCATTAGCAGCCTGGAGAAATTAGGCAGGTTTTCGAACAGGGTATCAAATTCGGGCATAGCTCCCTACAGTGAAAATGATAAGCAGCAGCCTAGTAAGATCGGGTAGGTCTTCCGACAGGGTGGCAAATTCGGAAATCACTCTCTACAGTGAAAAACAATAAATATCAGCCTGGTAAAAGTAGGCAGGTCTTCCCACAAGGTGGCAGATTCGAGCATAAACTCCACAGTGAAAAAGGATAAGTAGCAGCCTGGAAAAATTATGTAGTGCTTCCCACAGGGTGGTAATTTTGGGCATCTCTGCCGAAAGTGAAAAACGATCATTAGCATCTTGGCAAAATTGGGCAGGTCTTCCCACAAGGGGGCAATTTAGCGCTCTAATATCCAGAGTGAAAAACGATAAGTAGCAGCCTGGAAAAAGTGCGCATTTCTTTACACAGGGCGGCTAATTTCGGCATAACTCCCCGCAGTGATAAACGATGAGTAGCAGCCTAGCAGAATCGGGCAGTTCTTACCACAGGGTGGCAAATTCCATCTTTACTACCCACCGTGAAAAACGATAATTAGTATTCTGAAAAACTGGACAGATCTCCCCACAGGGTGGCAATTTCGGACATCATTCCCCACGATGAAAAACAATAGTGAGCAGCCTGGAAAAATTGCGCAGGTTTTCCCACAAGGTGGCAAATTTCGGCATCACTCCCAACAGTGAAAAACAATAATTAGCATCCTGGAAAAATTGGGCAGTGCTTCTCACAAGGTTGCAATTTTGGGCATCACTCCTCGCAGTGAAATACAATAGTAAGCAGCTTGGCAAAATTGTACAGGTCTTCCGCAGAGTTGCAAATTGCGGCATCACTCCTCACAGTGAAAAAAGATAAGCAGCCCGGCAAAAACGGGTTAGGTCTTGCCGCAGGGTCGCACATTCGGGTATCACTCCCCTCAATGAAAAAATTGAGCAGCAGCCTAGAAAAATTGGACAGGTCGTCTCACAAGCTGGCAGATTCGGGCATTACTCTCCACAGTGAAAAATGGTAATTAGCAACCTGGAGAAATTAAGCAGGTCTTTCCACAGGATGGTAAATTCGAGCATCACCGTCACAGTGAAAAATGATGGCAAGCAACCTGGCAAAATCGGGTATTGCTTCCAACATTGTGGCCATTTTGGGCATCACTGCCAAAAGTTAAAAACGATCATTAGCATCCTGGAAAAATTGGGCAGGTCTTTCCACGCGGTCGCAATTTAGGGCATCACTCCTCACAGTGAAAAAAGATAGTTAGCAGCCTGGAAAATTTGGCCGGTCTTCCCACAAGGTGGCAATTTGGTGCATCACTCCCCACAGTGAAATACGATAGTTAGTTAGTTGAAAACGATAATTAGCAGCCTGGAAAAATTGGGTAGGTCTTCCCTCAGAGTGGAAATTCTGGACATCACTCTCCACATTAAAAAACAAGTGTTAGAATTCTAGAAAAATGGAGCAGTACTTTCCACAGGTAAAGCTCACCATGAGGGCCCATGAGTATAAAAAATCTTTCGTTTCAGGCTTTCATCAACCCACTGACACTCTTCGACAGACATTTCTTATAAACCATTTTTCTCAACTCTTTCCCATGCTGGCACACACCTTTTGCTTCATTTACCATTTTTCCTTAGTCTCCCTGTGAGTATGTACCATTAACTTCATCTAAATACAAACACTTGCTTCATCAAACGCTATCTAGCCATTCTTTAAACATGAGCAAACCATATTTTGAAATTCTTACGAATCCCGTTTCAATAAGCACATTTTTGGAATTACATTTGTATACCACACACATCCTGGATTCCTCAGGAATAAATTCAGATTAAATTTGGACTTATTTCGGACCAACTCAAATAAAGTCTGAAAGAAAATAGCAATTGGGATAGTGGCAGATCAAATCGCACAAATCTGGATTTGCGTAGAGCCTAAAAAATAAACTTAAAATCATAGATACATTATATCATTATATTCACCAATAGAGTAGAGAATAAACGCCAAGGATATGATGTGAATATGAAAAATCGTCATCTTGTCTAACTAGAGGGAAACCTGATTAATCTGTCAATGAAGAATTTGATTCAAAATATAACTAATGAATATTAATGCTTCATTGGTTTATATGATATCATAGAGTCGTTATGTCATAAATTTTAGGCCTTGAGTTTGTTCTCCTGACATATTTACAATTCTTTAAGCCTGTTTCAAGGAAAAAATTTAATTACTAAATTTATTGAAACTGATACAGTAGACTCTCACAAAGCACCTTCTCCAGAAAACGTTTTTTCGCCAAGTGCCTTTCCGTTTTATAACCTCTAAATTCGGTGAGCGCCTGAGCGTGGTATTAGATGCATATGCTCAAGACGATATTCAAATAATCCGCCAATGCGTTTGAGAGATATTTCCCGCCAAGCCCTAGAGGCGTGGCCTAACCATACCGGCGCTTAGTGAAGGCTGTGTTTACGACTACCGGGATCTTTATGCGAATCTATTGTTATTTTCGACTTTGAATACGCGATTATACTAGGACTTATTAATGATAATGAACCTAAATAATGCATCTTGGGCTTAAAATTCCTGGAATTTATTTGTTTAATGGCCCTATATGTAACACTAAATTGACCATAATGGCCTCGTACATGCGGACGCTCACATATAATGTTTTAGGTCGCGTCGAGTCGTATTATCGAACTCGAACTACAATTCGATTACTATTTCCATTGCACTCATTCAACAGTAACAGCTATGTGTATATTTTTTCTGTTTTTATGTTGCTTCTTGGTTAAAGTAGTGAATGCAAACCTCTGATTGAAGCGGATTTAAACCAATGTTCGCCTTCAATTCGTCAACTTTAAAGAAATCTTTTTTCACTCAGAAACAATTCAAATTGAATCCCACAATTTTTTTCAGTTGAAGAATATTCAGGGAAAACTGTTTCAAACCTATTCAAGTTCTTATTGCGATAAAAAAACATTATTTTCTTATTATGTTTTGAAAATGGCCCATAATTTATTTTGCTCTTTTTGACTCGTTTTATTTTATTAACTTAGAATTTTTTAAGATTGACATAATGAACTTTAGACCTTTTAACAAAGAATGTAAAAATTCCGACTTTTAACTCAACAAGAAGGTGGTTGTTGAAAGTTTTCTCAACATAAATTTGGGTTTACAGAATTTTTGGTAACAGATGTGCTGAAGAAATAAATATTATATCATAGTTTAAAAAATGTTAAGACTAGTTGTTAAAACTCGTTTTTCTATAAATTAGCTGATATTAAAAGTGCGACTTTTGATAACGTATTTACAATTTATTGCTTCAAAATGTAAAAATTATAATAATCTGCACACGGTATTTATTTTAGTTTACTTTATGTTCTCTCTAAAACTTCTTCTAGTACACTCGGACTTCGATTTAAGTCCGGTTACGGTTCTGACCTTCGAATTATATGGGGGTTATTGGAACGTAAACATCAGAGCTGTATGAAGGCTGAAAGTGAAGATCACGCAACATGAGGCAACTTGGCGCAGTTATCCAATTAGGTTGTTAGGGTACAGCGCTTTATCGCTATGCTACTGTTTTGTTACGCATGAGTAACAACGGCACATGCCCTTGCGGCTCTTCTCATCCGAAACGACCGCACCGCGCGGCGTCAATTCTCGGAAAACACAAAGCGGGCTTGTTGAAATCGGGGTTCGAGTGTATTTACGAGTTTCATAATACTGAGTTCTTATTGTTTCAATAATGTTTAAAGCATAATGAAATAAATCTTTTTTAATAAAGCGTTTTATGTTACCCTTTTTTATTTGTATAACCTTCTTTTAATTAATATCAGTTGCAGGAATCGTGAATCCAATTTTCTTGCTTTTCATGCAATTTGAGTTACTTGAAATTCCATTTGATACTATAAACCGCTAAAAATAAATGGGGTTTATTATTAAATGTTACTTTTAACATTTTTTGAAACAATATATTCAAATTATTATTGGTACATTTACCTCACAGCCCTAATTAAATTGAAATACTTTCACTGACACAGTATATCCCAGGGATTTTTTTATATCTGAAGTTAGATAAAAACGTTGCAAACAATTGACAACTATAATTATCCGACGGCAAATAATTTTCATCCGCCTTCCGATCAAAAGTATCCGACATCGGATAATTGTTGATTTTAATTGTTTTCAACGTTTTTACCCAACTTTAGATGAAAAATATCTCTAGGATTTACTGTGGACCAATTAGAATTTTTTCACTATCGAATTAGTAAATATAGAATAATCGCATAAGTAATTTTCAACTAATCCTAAGCGGATCACTTTTCTCTAATTAAGCTGGTAGAATTACACTTGTAATTAGTAAAATTTCTCTAATATAAATACAGAGACACATCATTGAGATAATTGAAATATTTGCAATTTCTGAAAAATTTAAATTATTTAAAGTTACTATATTAGATATAAAAATTTGATCTTTTTGTCAATTTGTAAAGTAACTAGAACATTTTGCACGCTACCGTGCACTAATTACACTATTTTTAGAAAAAAATCGATACATTTTCCAACATTTTGTTATACATTTTTAAGCAAATCTTATATACGGTTTGAGAATTCAACGTATGACATACAAGAGTTTCTTTAATTGAAGCCTGGGCAGTGGTAACGTTGGATAAACAAAAATACTTCCATTGTAAAACTATGTTCACATATTAGTATTCTATACAGTAAACTACTTGATCATTTACTCACAGTTTAAATAAAGATTCCAGAGGCCGAGGCTTCAATTATTATAGCGAGAAAATTCCAGTAAATTCAATATGAATGACAGCATTTTTTTGTTTTACTAACATTTCTTTTAAATTAGCAGATTATTTATCTCATTAACAAAATATGACTCAAAGCGTGTTTAATAATGCAAAAGAGTAATTTGAATATCTTTTCAATACATAAAAAAACATAAAAAACACATTTCCAAGGTATTTCCGGATTAACTATTCATCAGCATAAAATTTAATTCGACTATTTGAAGTTGATTCGAATTTTATATAAGATTCCATTTACCACGTTTTCTGGGCATTTTCATCACATAAATGTATTAAATTATTTTATTTTCATATCAAAATTTGCATTTTTAATGTTCAACAGTAAGAAAAATGTAACAGTTATATGGATGATGAAGCTGCGAAAAATTCAAGGTCTATAATGTGACATTTCATTTAAGTAAGCTAGACGTATACAATAGTATGTTAAGATATATTTGACATGAGCACAAGTAACTTTAATTTTTGTCTTTTCTATTCAATATTTGAACTTCTCTTTACACCTTGATCCTGTAAATTTTACGTTGGTTCCGGGATTTTTTCTCCTAATATAACAATTTGATTAGATTTTCAAGATTTTAGCATTCCGGCATAAATCCTGAAAAATCTTTTTTGGTACGAAATTCAACTACTTAGTTGAAAGTATAACTACTTAGTTAAAAATTGATTGTGTCGGTTATTGCTTCACCATTTTAGGTTGGACACCTTGTTTTTTGTTCAAAATTCAATTTTTTGTTTGAAACTCTTTTTTTTTTGTAAATAATTTTTTAACGGAAAATTCAAGTATTTCATGTTTGGTAGAAAAATTATCTTCTTATTAAACTTCTTGGTAACTCGTTCATTCTTTTCGTTGAAGATTTATTTCTTTAGTAGAAAATTTAACTATTAGGTTTAGAATTCCTTTAAAATTTAAATATTTTGTTAAAAATGTATGTATTTTGTTTAAAGTTCGTCATTTTTGGTACAAAATCAATCTTGTTGGTTAACAAATTATTTTCCCGGTTGAAAATTAGTTGTTTTTTTAAATTAAAAATTAATGTTTTTAACTGAAAATTTAACTATTCTACTTTTTGTCCAAAATTTATCTTTTTTGATAGATTAATAGATTAATTCTTCTGCGGTGAAAATTTATGTGTTTGGTGGTTAATCACTTTGGTTGCAAATCTAACTATTTTATTGAAAATTTCTTTTTTCTTGGTTGAGAAGTAATTATTTTAAGTGAAAATGTAGTTTTTCCATTCTTGGAACTCTTAATTAGTATTTGACAATAAAGTTACTTTTGCTCATGCAAATACAAATTTCAATGCTGCTCTAAACGCCTTGGCTTCGGTTAAATAATAACATTTTTCATTAATAAATCATAAACTTTACTCGGTCTTATTATGCACATAAATGTGACATTCTTCTTAGCCTGTCAACTGAAACTGAATTCTTAATTATGCGTTTTTCGATAGCAGAAAGTTGCCCAAATGCCTAAGATATCTTTTTTACCCAAGAGAGGATGAAAGTATAAAGCTAAGAGATCAAGGAAAAACGTCAAAAATCTTTTTTAAAATATATGCAAAACAGATCAAAATATTTAAAAATATAGGAAAAATTACTATTTTCACGATTTATTTGATTTGAACATCAGAATTTCAAAATATCCTCTAATTTTATATCATGATAAATTAATATGCAGCATTGCCGGAGCAACCAATTTGTAATTATACTAAAATCTTCGTAAGTGTACAATTAATAATTTTAGCCCATCAACAATTTGAATAATTATTTTCAAGTTTTATCCTAAAATAACAATGCAGGGTGACCAGACAAGGAACTTGTGAGACAGACTTTGAAGTAATTTTCAAAATCCTAAACTCTAAAATATTTAACTCTTTATTTTTGTCTTTTTTAACACGATATAAATGATTTGCCTACCTTAAATATTTAAAGAATTATCTTAATCGGGGGGCTTTTCACTTCTAAAATCCTTTCCAATCCCACGACCGACGAATCTTGATACATCGAAATAACTAAGTTTTTTTTATTTATACTGAATTCCAATGGACCTTGGAGATTTTGAATAGTTCATTGCGACTTGCGAGATTTTTTAATTGATTGAGAAATTCAATCAGATTTGTGACAACCCGCATTAACTCGACGAGATTTCTATTTCCGAGATCTCTCGTGATTCGGATTCTTCAGATCATTTCAAATCACAAAGACTCTCAACGGATCGCAGTTGTTTCAGAGCTAGTTCAGGTGAATAGTTTTATGAAACAAATGTAACGTAGGAATTGATTTACATCCATATAGTAAGTCTTTATAATGAACCTACCAAATATTTCAATGGAATCCCAAATAACAATCGTGCGACGCACGCTTCAAGCACGCGTGCGAGTCGCATGATGCGACCCATGTCGCACGCAAATGGCAAGCACATTCCGCGATAAAGTGATGGGTAAATGCGTGCGTGCACAATGAGGCTCATTCAGCCATCACTCATATTTCGTCTCAGTCCTTGCTAAATAAATATAAACAATATATCAATAATATTTTTATTGAGCAGATCCGATTTAGTTGAATCAAATTAATATCTTATTTCAAATCATAGATGTATTTATCTTATTCCAAATGATATCTGTACCTATATTGTACATGCGTAGAGTTGTCAAACTTCACGGTTCACCAAACGTCAATGCCGACGTTGCCGTCAGTGAGGTTATGTGAGCGTCATGTTGTGGTGTACGCTAGTGCTTTTCCAGCTGTTATAAAATTTCAACGAACTCGATCATTGCGATATTATTCTTCGTATATTTGAGCCTTAATTAATGTTTGCGTGCCACGAATTGTGTTAAAGAAACTGGTAAGTAAAGACAAATATAAATGTATATTTTCTTTTAAATAGCACAAAGTTAAAATGTAGATTAAAAAATCTCACTTTTTCCACGTGTATATATGAAAACACATCAAAAATCATAAAATAATTTGCAGTTTTAGTCTACTGATAAATATGGAAAAAGTTTGGAAGGTCACAAAGACAAAAATCTGTCAGAGGAAACTTTTCTGGGATCTTCAAGAATTGAAAATTGCAGTCCTCACAAATCAGTATTAAAATAATTACAGTGAGTATAATCAAATCCGAAACCCTAATAATTGTTGGAGAATAACTTTACTTTTAGACTTTTGCTCAAAATTTGTACACGTTGATTTCTTCATTTTTGGATTAAAAAAATATTGCATTTGTATTTTAATAAAATGTATGTTCTTATTTATTTCTGAAATTTCTTATTTTTGCAAAATTTATTGAAATTATCAATATTGTACGCTAGTCGTAGAGGGGATGCACTTCATCGACACGCGTGCGACTCGCGCGACGTGCGACGCATATGTCACGCATATGCGGACACATCTGTTTGATGATCTGCTTGACACGCGTGACGATTTATTCGCACTCGTGCCTGAACCGTGAGTGGCACCGTGCGCGCATATTGTTATCTGGGATATTATGTTGACAAAATGATGAAATTGAAATCAAGGCATCATAAACAATGTGGAACTCAAAATCAAATTTATAACAAAAAAAAAAAAATTAAATAATGTTAAATTCTTGGTGTATATCACGTATCATATCAAAAAATATAAAATCGAAGAAAAAAGTTGAACATCGTTTTTTAGACACGCGTATCATTAAGACTAGTTTACCTTGAGAAACTCAGATAATTTTATAGCATAAAATGTACATAGGTTACATTTACACAGAATTTAAAATTACCATTTATTTACTCAAAATGTTTGCTCAATGCATTATTGATAACTATTATCTAAAATATTTGCATTGTGATTGCGAAACATGGAGACACACGGCAGTTGACGTTTCCAAATTTAATTCAACTACCAACACTCCTTCACTTGTTTTGAATGTAAAAAAGACAAACTATTTCGTAACGTATTACATAAGAACTCAAATATAAGACCTGTTTCGAGGGTTGTCTCGCAGTGGCCGTGACGCTAAATTCGTCTTTGGACGAATGATGCGTGGTGGCGACGCATTTTTGACACTGCCTGTGTGCTGAGAAACTGCGTGGGCCAGCAGTTATAGGAAGAAATAAATCAGTCGGCCTTATATTGGAGTTCTTGCGTATATCAATTGTCAGAAGACAAAATTTTTCTTTTTTTAAATCATCGGAACAGTACCATAAAAATTTCCTTATATTCTTACTTCCCCGAAGCAATACAAACAATTCAAGTCTAGAAATGAATTTTTGTTCGTCCTTATACAGTTGCCATTCTCAAATAATTTTATATGAACTTTTATATATTCTAGTAGGATCTTTCATACATCCAGAAACAATAATTCTTTAAATTATAGAAATTTATAGAAATTTCTTGCTTTTCTTTAGAAATTGAAATTATTTTATTTTATATTTATTTATTATTTAAATTTAACTTAATCAGCGATTCCTGCTACGTATAAATTCTTAGAAGTGCAATATTTTCTTCGCATATACACATTTAAAAATAAAGAGCAATAATTCTGGATATGCATAGAAAACAATTGCCACCGCTGAAACATAAGCAGCCGTGTTCGGATGCTCTACTCAAGCTCTTAGCTCTCTACGCGCTTTTGTTCCAAGCTCTCAAAACAATACATCGATTTTTCAAAAGTGTGATAGTAGAATGACCCCTTGATTGAAACAAAAAGTTTTATCAAGCACATAATGGATTGACCACTATTACAATATGGTGTTACGGCCTTTATAAACTATTTTAAAATATCTTTGAGGACGTTATGAAATATATTAAAAGTTTGTGAACATCTTACAAAACCTTATTTTGATTGTTTAAAGTCTGGACATTTGAAGAGAGCAATATGAACTTTCTCCCTCTATGGTGACACGCGTGCATAATAATAGGAAAAAGATTAATTTCTTAAGAATAAATCAAGCAATTCTTCGTATCTCACCTGCAGCGAATATCATTGCTGTTGAGTGGTAATTTACGTCATTTTCGAGAACGCTAGATTTTTGTATTAAAATTGACTTTTTCGGGTTTGGATATAAGTGGGTAATGCTTGAAATCAGATTTGGAAATTATTTTCTTCTCTGCACATTGACTTCCATTCAAGTAGTGGTTAAAAGAATACATTCTTCCTTTTATGAAGATGAATTAAGCACAGAACACTGAGTGTCTAATCTCTATAATGACTATATTATTCACAAACGGTACGCAGAATGAATTCGTATAATAATTGCGAGACGAAGAAAAACTTTAGCGGTTTTGTTTTGCGAAAAAACAAACGCCGGTCGCATCAAATTTACCAAGGTGCGTACTGGGCATGCGGAAACTTTTTGACCAATAACACGCCTTTTTCAACTGAGCATGTCCCGAAAAGCGCGGGCCCATTCAAAAGGATAAAATATGAAGTTGTAATATTACATTAATAATAAATTATTTAAAGAAATTAGCGATTTCTTAGGTTGAAATTAGTATTACGCTATTAATTGCTATTTGAAATAATAAAATCAGGAATATAGTACATAAAATATTATTAAAACAAAATTCTCATGTCACTAGCAATTTAAAAACAATATCTCTAAATAATAATTTTTCCTGGAAAAATTATTTAAGAAACAGCTGTTCTTAATTTCACCGATCCGTGCATTTTTTGGTAGTAAAAATTGAACATTTGAATACATTTCATAGAAAATCGTAAGAATAACTTTTTTCACATTTGCAACAATTTGAAAATTTGAACAATTCTTTCCGATTAGGTATGCCAATGTTGCATATTTATCCGACTTGACTGAAAACAATTATGAAAATTTGGACTAGAATCATAACCTCTACTCATAATATAAATCAATTCAAATTGATTAACAGAACGGTGTACCGATTAGAAACGATTTGAAGAGATTGAGTTTATGATAAGTCTAAATTGTTTTTTATAACACGTGCATCGAAAGTTCGACTTTCACTGCCGAAAGTAGCCGATTCCTGCCGAGTATCAACTGGCGGGACGAAAGTAATACATGACACGACTGAATGAAAGTAATGGGATTATTCGTGCGCATGTCTCGTGTGTCTGTGCTAACTTCTCTACAGCAACGCTGCACATAACCTCGTAGTTTCCATTATTCTCACGTGTCATCCAGGTCAAGTGTTATTGTTTGTTGAAATCGAATGTCCCGTCGGAATCTCGGAAAATCGGGTCTCTCCAGACCCCCTTTTAATTCTAGCAGAGTCATTTTTTATCACGATATCACTCAAAAGGCAGCGAAAGCCGAATTTCTGATTCGCTACTCTGACGAAACTTTCGGATAGAAATTCATTCTGTGTCATTCCGAATTATTCCGAAATCTGTACCCGAACCAACCCGAAACAATGCGAACCAATCCGAATCCCAATTCGGATTGAATTGGACTTATTCGGATTGAAAATCGGTTTATATCAATCTGAGTTCGGATTTATTCGGATTGAAAATTTAGTTCGGCTTGACTCGGATTGGAATTCCGGATTGAGTCAGATTAATTTTTAACCGATTTGGATCGAACGAAACTTAGAACTTTTTTTGGATTGGTTCGGATTGATTCGGGTTGGTTCGGGTATAGATTTCAGAATAATTCGGAATGATTTGGTATCATTCTGAATGAATCCTATCCGAAAATTTCCCCAGGTTTGTTATGAAAAATATCGTACATAGTCGCTGGTGGCGATTGGCGGCGCCTTTCGCCTCTACCTATGTAATGTAGTATTAAATCGTGTCCAATTGATTCAAAATTCGATGAAATACCACACCCCTAGACTGCACCTAGTGTACCCGAAGGAATTTGACGCGCTGAATCCGAATCTGAACTCAGAATTGCTCCATCACCCTAGGTTTCCGAGATATCCTAACCTAAAAGTGCAAAAAACACGGTTTTTTGCTATCTTTGAGCTTCGCTCACATTGAGAATTTTTTTATATTACAAATCTGGGTACGGCATCAGAAAGCTACTATCATTTACTTTAAAAACCACTACCCACTTTTTTAAAACGGATTTTCACAGGCCGATATATCGTTCTTTGAATTTTAGAAACTTCAAGTTTCAGATGATACTGAAATACATCATCTGAAAGTTGAAGTTTCTAAAAGTCAAAGAACGATATATCGGCTTATAAAAATCCGTTTAAAAAAAGTGGGTAGTGGTTTTTAAGGTAGAAGATAGTAGCTTTCTGATGCCGTGCCCAGATTTGTAATATAAAAAAATTCTCAATGTGAGCGAAGCTCAAAGATATCAAAAAACCGTGTTTTTTGCATTTTTAGGTTAGGATATCTCGGAAACCTAGGGTGATGGAGCAATTCTGAGTTCAGATTCGGATTCAGCGCATCAAATTCCTTCGGGTACACTAGCTCCGGTCTGTGGGTGTGAAAATGTGTTGGCCTGTGTTATTTCTAGAAGGGATACCGCATCTTTACCAAACATTTCAGAAATACTAATGATCTATGAAGGAGCAATTGGAACTTCGGCTGCTTTTGGAACTTTCGGCTGCTTTCAACTTTCAAAATCGAATTGGAGCCAGAGCTGTGCTACTAGACTGGCACCAGGCAATAGAAATTTGACGGACGATTTGAATTAA
The DNA here is from genome assembly GCA_932066315.1 of Andricus coriarius. Classification (NCBI taxonomy): domain Eukaryota; kingdom Metazoa; phylum Arthropoda; class Insecta; order Hymenoptera; family Cynipidae; genus Andricus; species Andricus coriarius. The sequence goes on along the minus strand of CAKNWT010286474.1, from coordinate 7,352 downwards.
TGACAAAAATACATAAAATTTCAAAGTTAATCCCAAATATAAATTAAGTTTTTCCATGCGGCTGCGGATAAAAAACTTCAAAGACTTTGTTCTCAAAAAACAAAAATAAATAGGAATAAACTTTGTTTTTCAAATATCTCTGTAGAAAAAGTAATTTCTATTCATAAATATATAAGATATTATTTGGTAACAAATATTTTAGGATACAATAAAGTCGATATGAAAGAATGTAATAAGATATGTAATAAAACTATTACACTACTAGTAAGAAAATATTGTTTACCAAGATATTTAAAAAATCAAGTTTAGTCACATGCATTTGAAGCCATTGTTTTCCACTCAGCTATTGAACTCAGGTTCGAGGTGTACAAAAGCAGGCTGCACATCTTCCGATTCCGGCTCTGGTTCCGGGTGCACAGGAGCTGGTTGCACAATTTCCGATACCAGCTCAGGTTTTGGGTGTACAATCGATGAAAAATCGATACTTTTTATCGGGACACTTTTTGAGATTAAGTAAACTATAGCAGTGTGAGTAACCGGGTAAGTGCGAAAAGAAATTCTGATGTTATATTTGATTATGGATATTTCAAATATTTTGAGAAGATTCTCGTTTGGAATTTTTACAAAAATTTGTTCTCTTTTTTCATAATCATATTTAAAGACTTACGTATTTGAGTTTCCTACAACGCAGGTGAAAAAATTATTCATAGTTTATACATAGTGGAAAAAATAGTATATGATATGTTTCTATACATATAATTAGACATATAATCTTAATGTTGTAACAGCCCTTAAAAGTCAGCAATCAGCAGAAGAAAAGTCAAGACTTCTGACCATAGAAGCTACTATCTTTTATATTTCCCAGGTTACTCATATTATTTATTTATATTTATTTCTGCATATTTTCTTGTTACATATATTTAATTTACGAGTTAAATTATATTTATCCTAATTTCACACTGTTTAGGAAAATTTTTGGGTATCTGAAATCATCCAAACTCGTAGAATCTGAATTTCTAACTTTTGAATCCGTATACATGTATGAACCATCGAAAAGAATTATTTTTAATGTTTAATCCTTTTCAGTTGGCCAGCCTGCGATCATAGCCGATGAAGCTAGGAAGTAAATTAGCATATCCACATAAACAGTCAGACTCACCGGGAATGGTCAGGATGTTCAGAGATCGTCAGAACTTCTGACCATTTGTGACCATTCCTTACAATAATTTTATTGAACATTCTGATGATGTCAGGATTTTCTAGAGTATTCTGAAATATTCTGTAATATCCTTGGTATAATGTTGCAGAGTTTTATCATAATAATCTGAAATATTCTGTGGTATATTTTTCGTTAGAATGCACTGTAAAACGCCGATCCTAAAAAGTATGCCGTATTCGGTGCTCTATTCGGTGTAGAATTAGGTTGAAACATGTTTGAGACACGAAAAAAATAAAGGTGCAATTTTTATTTTCGTTGCCCAATATGAAATGTGAAATATTTCACACGAATGGTTTTCTGTGTGATTTAGAAATTTTTAGAATGTATAAATGAATAAATTACCGTTAAAACTGCAGTTGTCGGTGTAACAAAAATTCACTACGGTTTATGTTTATACCTATCTGAAATATTAAAGAAAACTTTTTATATTAATACACTTCATTGACTTAAGCTTTCATTGGTGAAATGCCAGTAGTACTAAAATTACAAGTTTAATTAAATACACAGATATTAAGGACGTAATTTTCAAACTATTTGGAACTAGTATTCGAGCTCTTACAGGTATGTTCATAAACTTTAAGCTGACTTTTCTCGGCGGAAGGAACTGAGATTATGATTTCTCTCTCAACTTCGACCTAGGAGGTTAAATTATAATTTGAGGAGGACTCGTACCCACGAGTGATCATTCTGGGGATTCAGCACTGATTCTGATTTATATGAAATCAAATTATATTTTGATTATGCAAAAGCGAATGTGAGCAAAGTCGAACTGTGAATTGTAGGAATCACGTGATCTCAGATTGCAGCCGTATTTTCCCAGTGGATTCGAGTGGCAAACGTACGAAATTACGAGTCTCTACTTGACTTCCTGGAGAGGCTGATTTACTTCTTAAGTGAATTGATGCACGGCAGGGTTGAATCTAAACGCGAACCGCACTAAAACGAAGAGTTATTGATCCAGTATACTTCAAATTTAAAGAAAGTACCCATGATTAGAGATTAAACTTGTTATGACCCGTTGGTTGAATAATATTGGTTTTTATATCTAAAGCGTTACTATTTTTACATTCACATAATTTATGATAGAAACTATTTGATGCATGTGAAATTGCACCTTCCCCGTTTGCACCATATATCGACGTTTAAAAACACCAAAGTCGGAAAAAACGAATTTTATACACAAGTCTATCTGTCTGTCTTTAGTCTGACGATGCGATTTCGAAGGAATACGAAAAAATTGTATATTGTGCAGAAATAAAATACGGGAGAAAAAATGAAACTTTATGAATTTGTAGTACACGTTAAAAATAATACACACCCAAAGTAGTGAGTCAAAATAATTGTTTATTTAAAAGTTGCTCCGTTTTGAATTTCGCGAACATCTCGAAAACGGTTAATCGTAAGCAGATTTTCTTTATTTGGAAAAATTCATTGTAACATGACGAATAGAATGAGTTATGAGCATCATTGCGATATTATTTTAACTGATAAAGTTATTTAAAAATAACGACCCGGATGGCACAAAAGTTTCCCTGAATATATCTGGAATATTCCAATGGAAGGTTCGGAGAATTCCGAAGAATGTTCCAAGAAGGTTCCCGGAAGTAGGTAAATGTCCGCGTAATTGAGGTCGTTCTTAGGGAAGGTTCGGATAATGTTTGTGTGGAATTCATCAATATTATAGATGTCATTTTACCTACTTCCGAGAACCTTTTTGGATCATTTTTCGGAATTCTCCGGACGGTTCATTGAAATGTTCCAGGAATGTTCAGGGAAACGTTTGTGCTATCCCGAAAGTACACGAGCAGCCAATTGCCGTCAGTCGGTTTAAAGACTAAAATACTCCAAAGGTCTAAAAAAAATTCTTGACAACTGATAAAATCGATCAATATTTTGAAAAATTTTTTACGCGGCAAAGAACCTTGAATCACTTCGTGCATTCGGGATTGCGGGCAACGAAATTTTGCTTGCCGCACTGGTCATTGGTGAGTCCAGCGACAACCGTTGAAAGACTCGTTCAATTTTTCTTGTCGCGCTATCTATTTTTTTAAATATTGATCAATTTTATGAGTTGCTTTGAAATTTCGTTTATGGACATTGAAGCGAGCACGCTCTGGAATACCTTTAATTACCAGATTTTGTTCACATTTTGAAAAATAGGAGGTCTTGAATATTGAAACATGCTCTCCAGATTTGTAAAGTTTCGGAGTCTGGTTGAGAAGAACAATTGAGCGTGACACCATTAATGTTTTGCTTCATTCTGATGCAATAAATGATCAAAATTTATTAAAATTAAAAAAGCTTATGCTGAGGGGTGTTGGTTAAATCCGACTTGCATTTTTTTTATATGTACGGTACTGACTCAATATATAATTTTTCTCAAGTATTTGAGAATGAAAGAAAGAAAACTTGTCAAGTATCCGAGGTTTTGCGAGATCCTCGGATCAATAAAATATAGAGGAATAAAGCCTTTTGCTGAGGCAATCATTATTTTTACTGAAATCATAAATTTTTCCAATTTTGATATCACAAAAGCATTTTCAGGCGTAATCCTACATCCGAAGACCCATAACTTGATGATGGTGAATCTAATTTTTGCTAAATACGTCGCAAAATGCAGAAAAGTGGGTACAAAATTGAGATGTCCTGTGTATGTGAAGACCATAAGACTGTAGTTCTAAGCAGCAAAGCAAACACGGCATGCAGACCACCTCTCAAATTCGTGCTCCGATGCTCTGAAGTCGACTGTTGTCGACGGAAATCGACCGCGAGTCCAGGCTTCGAGTCTCAGCGGCAGATCTGAATTGATGAATAAAAATAAAAAATTTGAATAAAATTGATTACAAAATATTGAAATAGTTTTTTCAGACAGTATCTGCAAATGCACCAATTTTATGCATTAACCAATTTATGACTTTATGTAAATTTATCCAGGTTGAAATTATAATTGGAAAATTTTGAAATTATGAATTATGAATCTATCAAACCATACAGCAATAAATTCAAAAACATTGATAATTCCAACATTACAAAACTGGCAAGTGTCCACTTTTCTTTATAAATAACCAAATTTATCAAGTCACCCAGCAATAAATTTCAAAACCATCAAATTCGAATTCCGAAATTTCCAAATGAGGCCCTCTGCCAATTTATTTATAAATTCCAAATTTATCAAGTCGCCCAACTATAAATTACGATATTAAAGAATTTTCCACATTTATAATTCCAACATTACAAAACTGACAAGTGTCTACTTTTCTTTATAAATTTAAAAAAAATATATCAAGTCACCCAGCAGTATGATAACCTTTCAAATTGTTCAGATCTAGGAATAATATTTATTATTATGAAAGAGAAATGAAAAAACCATCGATGAGTGTAAAAAATTAAAAATCTATTTTCTCCGCGTTTGGTCCCTTTCTTGCGTTAGGCCCCTTTCTTCGCGGATAGTCACATAGGGTAATATCGAATATTATAGTTTGGCGAATTGATCAAATTAGAATTCATAAATCGATTTGCAGCGAAGCTCAGTTTTGAAATATCAGAACTAGAAATTTGTGGTGGGTTCGAAATTTATTGCTTGGCGAACTGCAAAATTTATAATTTATAAAGAAAAGTGAAGACTTGCCAGTTTTGCAATATTGGAATTATGAATGTGAAAAATTTTGCAATATCGCAATTTATACTTGGGCAACTTGATAAACTTGGAATTTATAAATAAATTTGCAGAGGGCCTAATTTGGAAATTTCAGAATTCGAATTTGATGGTTTTGAAATTTATTGCTGGGCTACTTGATAAATTTATAATATATAAAGAAAAGTGGACACTTGCCAGTTTTGTAATGTTAGAATTATCAATGTGGATATTTTTTTAATATAAAAAATAACAGTTAGGCGACTTGATGAACTTGGAATTTATAATTTAATTTGCAGAGGGCCTCATTTGGAAATTTCATAATTCGAAATTGATGGTTTTTAAATTTATTTCTGGGCGACTTGATAAATTTCTAATTCATAAAGAAAAAAGTGGACACTTGCCAGTTTTGTGTATGTATATCATTAAGCTATTTCCCTTTCGGCGAGCCTCCAGGGGTAAGCGTGACACTACCCGATTCGGGTAGTGTTTTTTTAGGTGGATTTGTAGTAAATGGGCTCACCACACCCACGACCGCCAACAGCAACGCAGTATAGTATCAGACGGTCACCCATCCAAGTACTAACCGCGCCCAACACTGCTTAACTTCAGTGATCTAACGGGAACTGGTGAAAATTTTGTAATATCGTAAGTTATAGTTGGGCGAGTTGATAAACTTGGAATTTATAAATAAATTTGCAGAGGGCCTAATTTGGGAATTTCAGAATTCGAAATTGATGGTTTTTGAATTTATTGTTGTATGAATTGATAAATTTATAGTTTATAATTTGAAAATTTTGAAATTATAATTTCAAACTTGATCAATTAAAAAATTTACATACAATCATACATTGGGTTATCCATAAAATTGGTGCATTTGCAGATGCTTTCTACAAAAACTATTTCAATATTTTGTAGTCAATTTTATTCACATTTTTTATTTTTATTTCTCAATTCAGAACTGCCACTGAGACTCGAAGCCTGGACTCGCGGGCGATTTCAGTCGGACATACGTCAATGTTTATGTCAGCAGTAAATTGCCTATTCTGGACTCACCTTCAAATGTGTAAGGTTAACAGGAATTTCATTTGCCTCCTAAATAATCTATTTGCAGCAAACATTATTCTTTTCCGACAAACTTCACCTAGTCTTGCAGCCAAATAATTCTGTTTATGTAACATAGATATTAAAGGGTTCAAAACAAAAAAGGCAAGAGGACCATGCTTTTGTTTCAAGGCAACTTTTTCTCTAAGTGCTTGTCTTGCTTTTAAAAAAACTTAGAATAATATATATTGTACTTGCATCCTAATTTAAAACAAGCTTATTGTTCTGTATATGTAACATTCGTCTAAAACTTTGAAAGAAAAACATTTTACGTATGAGTATTATATTTCGTATATTTGCCTGTGCATCCTTTTAAATGGTTGCTCGTACATATATTTTAAGACTGAATATTATTTTGTTAAATACAACATAACTTTATTTCATATATATGTAAAATATTAGATTTATTCTTTTCCTCTGCAAACTTTTCAGCTGATAAAACAACAAAGGCCCCATCGCAGGGCCTCGTTGCCGTACCGTCTACAAAAACGAAAATACTAGATACTACGAAACAAAATTAAAGCAGTGCCACTTGTTCACTCAATAAAAATGCTTAATAATTAATTCCATTTTAATACTAAAAGCAAATACTAGTTCACTCTGAATGAGAATATATGCAAGTTTCCATGATGAATTTTACTTACTCAAGTTGGTGGTTACTAACTTCAAAAAGTTTACCTCAAAAATAATCTAACTTTGTTTATTAAATAATAGCGTTTTTCGAGAGGACTATGCTCGGACTATATGGGCCCTTCTTCCTTAAGTCTTTGAACCATTCAATTCCGATTAGCTGCATAAAAGTTATATTATATTACTTAAGTAATTTGATTGATTCAAACAAAATCATAATAATGCTCATAGCTTATTATATATGTTATATTACACAGAAAATTTCTTAAAAAAAAAAGAATATCTGCCTACAATTAACCATTCGTGAGATATCGTCGTTAGAATTTTTTAGTGAATTGTAATATCTTATTAACAAATAAATATTTCGACCTGTAATATACCAGGTGTATAAGCTTAAATCCGCTGTTTGCTCAGAAATGGCGGTAGTGAACATATTTAGCTACAATAGAAACGTCATGCTTTTTTTGTGTGAGTTCGACACCTGGCTGCATAAATCAGTGCACATTTTCAGTTTTTTTATACAACAACATAAATTTTTCCTTGAGTAATCATGTCTAGTTTTGTACCAGAAAAGGAGCATTTGCGGGAAGCTCTACTTTTTTGCTTCAATTTGAAGAAATCGGCTGCCGAATCACATCGAATGCTTGTGAAGGCCTATGGTGACAGTGCTTTATCGGAAACAACTTGCAGAGACTGGTTTCGTCGGTTCAAAGACGGTCATTTTGACTTGAGTGACAAAAAGCGTGAAAATCGGCCCAAAAAAGT